>SNQJ01S0012965.1:285405-337730 GCA_010110895.2 Picea sitchensis
GTCTAGCAAGCCCTGAGGTCTTTGTATTCTTGCAGGTAATCGAGATTCATCAAGTTTTGATTTTTGGGTAAGTTTATGTTTTCGGTGATTTAGGCGAGCCTGTGTGTGCTCATTAACCACCAAAAAGGTTGAATGACTCCATGGCCCAATACTAAAGGCACAAGGTCTGTTAGGTTCTTGGAGACCTCACAGGGAGGTATCCATCCCAGTTGGAGCCAGATGTTAGCGATAAAAAACGCATTGGCATTTTTTAAAGAACGATGCCTAATATTGTAGGGAAAATTTTGATAGTTTCCCGGGCTCCAAATGAAGATTTGAAAGCACCATTGGAAATCTTAGGATTTGTAGATGTCGATCGACTATTTAAGCATGCAAAACGGACTCTTCGTGACTTAGAAATTTGATTTTGAAAAAATCTGCGCTTTCACCAGTGCAGAAGGCAGAATTATAACTAGTTAGCTTGTGAAAGCTCCGCCTTTCACTAGCTAAGGAGTGGATTTTCAGGTAAATTAGCTGGTGAAAGCCTGTCACGGCCAGAATAGCCAAATTTTCGCTCATATCAGGATTTTTTAGGTTTGAATGGTTTGAAATATTCTTCAATAAGCTGGTTATGAATTATCAAATCAAAATCTGAAGGCTATTCTTGGAGATGAAAGTCAAAAGGGAATTTTTTGACTAGATTTGGTCATTTTCAAGGGAAAAATGATAAGGATCAAATGACACATCACCCAATTCAAATTTTATCTTTGGAGGACCAAATCAAACAGCCTTGGGAGGCTAAAATTGCACTTCATAAGCAATCTACTATTTTTCGAGATCATTAAATAGGACCTTTCCTATTTTGTTTTGATTTTCCATTCTAGATCCATTTTTATAGGATCTCATCCTACACTTGTTGTATCTGTTTTGATTTGACTATTTTTAGTAAATCTAATCCATCTTTCAAGGATCTAGATTTCATCTTGTAAGGCTATAAAGCCAAAGACATTTGGAGCACTAATGGTTCAATTTTGGATACTCTTTTGCTATTGTACTAAGACACTTATTTTTCAATACAGAAAGACAGTCTTCTTTTGTTGTTAATGACATATTTCTTCATCTATTCCATGCTCTGTACTTTATTTCAGTTTATCTCAGCCATTAAGAATTGTCATCTTCTTATTTAGCTCATAAACTTGAACTAAAGGAATTCTTGTTGGCTTGTATGATCCTACACACTGCTGTACTTGATTATCTAGATCAGTTTTCTCCTCATATTTTGATATTATTCTGTCCGGTCATTGATTCCTAAAAGAACTGTTTCATTCGATTGCATTGTGAGTTGTCTTCCCAATAGCTACTCTCTATTATCCCATTGATCCACACTTTCATTATTCATGATTTATTAAGTTACCAAGCATCCTTAGTCTACAACCCTAAGGATTTTCTTGGAGTGATAACACGTGCTTTCTAGCCTTTGTTGTGGTGGAGAATGCAATTTTTTGAATTGTCGATATTCTCATCTTCATTCCATATTTAGCAATTTCATATTTAGCAGATGGAAACACACGTTGTATGCACGTCAGAGGTTGTTTCTTGTTATCTGCCACTATAGGACTATATTTTTTGGTTACAGTTGAAATGTTATAATTGATAATATTTGGTTGAAGTTTTGTTATTATGTGTTATCATATTTGGATTCAGAGGTTTTGAATATTGAATTTATGAAGTTTTTTTTCAATACTTCCTTTATCTGAAAAAATAATACTTACATTATCTAATTATATTACATTGGAGAATTTTTTTTTATTACATTATTTAATTATTAAATTGAAAAAAAATATATATTAACTAGCTACATTGTCTCCAAAAATTGCATTAACTGAGGACATTGGAAGAAAAAAAATACTTGCATTATCTAAGTACATTGCTGGTAAGTATGTGCTAGTGAAATATCAAGTTATGCCTACTTGAGTCATTGTCTGTCAGTTCAATTATGATAATTTTATGCACTACAATGTTGTGGGTCCTTTCTTAAATCAATGTATGTTTTGGTTTCTGATTGCAACATGGTTTAAGATTTATTTACTAGGTCAGTTATCAAATAATTTCAGTTATGTTAAAATAATCAGCCTGATGTTAGAATAATTAGATATGAACTGTGATGTAACAGTGAACAATTTAGTAAACAAGATTTGTATGTTTTGCCATGTAACAGTGAATAATTTAGTAAATAAGATTTTTATGTTTTGGGTGGTACATATTATATTAGGGTTCATTATTATCAATTTTAGTAGAATATGGTACCAATTTGATATATTCCTATTTTCTCTATAAATAGATATATAATAGAGAAAATAGATATACAAAACTATGACAATCTTTGATTATTCAATGGCTAGCTATATGTGGACATATTTACAATGTGGCTATTTTCAATGATGTTATGGACAACATTATATTTTAAGGTGTATTATGCTGATTTATGATATTATCAAATGGTATGGTGCTTTAATTTCATCATGTTTATTTTAAATAAACACAT
Source organism: Picea sitchensis (assembly GCA_010110895.2). Classification (NCBI taxonomy): domain Eukaryota; kingdom Viridiplantae; phylum Streptophyta; class Pinopsida; order Pinales; family Pinaceae; genus Picea; species Picea sitchensis. Next base: position 287,930 of record SNQJ01S0012965.1, read on the forward strand.
GTTTCGATAATGAGAAGTAGTGATAAGAGGAAATGTTAGAAATAAGGAAAAGACTAAGACATATTTTATTAAGAGTTATAAGGTGACTAAAATCTAGAAGATGGCATGACCCTTTTATGTTACATGTGCATAACTTGGCTTTCATGTTGAGCCCATTATTTATTTTTCTTAAAAGTTAATTACCCATAGAGACAATTTTTATTTATTTTTAAATCCTTTTGCCCCTCATATGTAACCTTTATGAACCAAATTCCCGAAATAGCATAAATTAGAAAGAACTGCACACCTTGATAATGATAGAGTCAATGAATAACAAGCCACTTCGAGGGGCAAACCTATTTCTAAAATATATCCATTGCACAAGACAAGATGTTTATACAAATGAATCTCCTTCAAAAGAGATGTGAGTGGGCCTGCAATGCATGCATAATTCTTAACAAATTTCCAATGATATCTTATAAGACCCAAAAATATTCCAATACTATTCATGTTCTTAGAGATAGTCCATTTTTTGATAGCTTGAATCTCTTGAAGGTCCACATTGACCCATTCTTGTGAAACAATATTAACCAAATGTTATACTTCCTTTTTCCTAAAAGAACATTCCGACTTTTTTACATACACTTGATTATTAAGGATTTGTAGGACTTTATCCACATGTTTAATGTCGTTTACCCATGATTTGTTATAGATAGGTATATCATCAAAGAAAACCAACACAAACTTTCTAAAATGGAATCAAAATTTTTGTTCATAAGGCTTTGAAAAATAGGAGTTAGACAACTCAAAATGCATGACCAAGAATTCATAGCACCTTTCATGTGTTCTAAACGACATTTTGAGAATGCCTTATTATCTTAATATGATTTGGTGGTACCCTAATTTAAGATCTAACTTTTTGAATTAAGCCACTACATGAAGCCCATCTAATAGCTCATCAATATTTGGAATAGGGAATCTATCCTTGATGATGATTTTGTTTAGATCTTGATAATGAGGCCACACACTCCAACAATTAGCCTTTTGGAAGAGGGAGTCGATCCTTAATGATGATTTTATTTAGATATTTATAATGAGGCCACATCCTCCAAGCATTATCTTTTCTTCTCACCACATTACTAGAGTTGAAAAGGAACTTTTGATTGGTTGAATAATATTTGCATCCAATATGTCTTGTACCATTTTTTAATCTTCCATTTTCACTGATGTGGATATTTATAAGGCCTTGTATTAGGAGGATTACTTCCATTTATTAGTTCTATTTGATGTTTATGATCTCTAGATGAATGTATCCCCTTAAGAATTTCCTGGGAGACCCTATGGTGCTTTTCCAATGTATATTTTAATTACTTTGGAATATTTTCCTCTACCTTCTTCACTTTCATAGAATAAAGTCTAACCAAAACTCTACTACTACAATTTTTTATAATATTTTCCATTCTATGAGAGAAAAGGACTTCAGAGTGTGCAAGTTTTAACCCTTTGAGTTCCTATTAAATTCCTTCGAACTCAAATCTCATGAATCATACATTCTAGTTTGTAGAAATTGTACCCAATGTTCTTAACCATTTAATCCCTAGAACAACATCTACTCCTCCAATGGGAATGACATACATTAGATTTTCTAAGTTATATTCTCCCATATTAAGTTTAACATTATGGCATTTTCCTCCAAAATCAATAATCCCCCCATTAGCAACCAAAAGAAGAAAAAATGTCATTGGATACAAAAAAAAGATTGAGGTTCTCTACTTATCTTTTATCAATGAAGCTATGCATACTACAATAATTTATTAGTTTGTAGAAACTGTACCCGATGTTCTCAACCATTTAATCCCTAAAGCATCTACTCCTCTAATTGGAATGGAATACATTGGAATTCTAAGATATATTCTCCCACAATAAGTTTAATATTATGGAATTTTCCTTCACGATCAATACTCCCCCCATTAGAAACCAAAACTAGAAAATTTTTCATTGGATACGCAAAACAATTGAGGTACTCTGTGAATATTTTGTCAATGAAATTATGGGTACTACAATAGTTCATTATAGTTTGTAGGAACTGTACCCAATGTTCTCAACCATTTAATCCACAGAACATCTACTCCTCTAATAGGAATGGAATACATAGGACTTCTAAGTTATATTATCCCATATTAAGTTTAGTGTTGTGGCATTTTCCTCCACAATCAATACTCCCCACATTGGCAACCAAAAATGAAAAAATCAATACTCCCCACATTGGCAACCAAAACAGTTGAGGTACTTTGCTAATATTTTATCAATGAAGTTATGGATACTTGTGAATCAATAAGCACGATGACCTATTTCTTATTAATGTATCTTGAAATATTAAGGGTTTGAGGTGCCATCAATGTTGCAAATGTGTGAATAAATATTTTACCCTTGTCTAGATGTATTTTGTGCAATATGTTTACATCCTTTTCTTTCTCTTCTAAGTTCACGATTTATTCCTCACCCATTCGTGAAGATGTCTATATTTCCTCATCATTATTTTCCAAAATGAACAATTTTGTTTCTTGACAATGCATTTAATTCACAAAATTCACAAAATCTTCAATTAATAGAAAGGTGGTAAATTAGTTCTTTCATGTATAGAAGTGAATCTTCAAGCTTTGACATGTGTCAAAAGAAAAATCCAATGTTCCAAGTTCGTCAAATACTCACTTTGATTGCATAGTAGAAAATCCTTCGAACAAAAAAAGGTGTTTTTGTTGGGAACACTATCGTTGCTAGGGCATCCCAAGGGTGACAATATCATTGGTCTTCAATTTCTCATAACCATAATATTATGCTAGAGGTTTAGAGGGAGTAGGATGTCACATGGACATCAGGTCTTGACTAAGCATCTTGTGTTCCTAATGTTTTACACCTTTGGGAGGTTATTGAATGGAGCTTGAAATACTTTGACAAGGAAAGGACAATTATTAGGGAACAAAAGAAGGAAAATCCAACACACACTTAACCAAATATGCATTGAGAGTGATGTTGGCTTCCTCGCATGTGAAGATATTTTCAATACTAAAAGATAGAAAATATTGAAGTGAAAATCATGAGGCATATGAATTAATAGACTCTTAGAGAGTAAAACCACTAGGGGAGTCCATAGCAAAGGATATGTATGAACTATATGTCCTAGATTAGAGGTATAAATATATAGCCTAGATGCTCATACACATGAAGGGTAGAAATATACCTCTAACATCCCACATTCTATTGCTTATGTTTTCAGATCATAATGAAAAATGCCACTCTTTTTATTGGGATTAGATAATCGATGTTAGGGTTGCACAACAAATTGCCAATTTTGATACAAATGGAAAATATGTTTCCCCATGTGTTGTATATTACTCAGCTTTTTGGAAGATGTTCCAAGGATTCCCTTTTAACATTGATATGATTCCCACAAGGGCCCGAACCATCCTCTTCTTAAGCACTAGCCTGTGCTCCCTTGTTATTCTTAATTTGAGACTTTATTTCTAGATTTCTATATGGTATGGGCCTTATAATGTTATTCATAGTTATGATGAACAATTTCATAAACATGTTTTTTAATCTTTTGGGTGGTAGATGCTATATTAGGGTCCATTATTGATCAATTTTAATAGCATATGGTACCAATTTGAGAAGAGCACCTAGGATTGGTATTTTGAGAGTATAACAGAGGAGGAGAGATTATGTAGCATCCATACATGCCATTGTGTCAAAGGAAACTCCACAGGGAGTGCCTCTTTCTTTGTACTTGTATTTGAAGAAAAGAGAGAAGAGCAACATCACCTTCTAGTTTCATTTTTTTCCCATATTGATTTTCCCAAGTTATATTTGTGTTTATTTGTGGATAGTGTGTGAGTATTTATTTTTGTTCAAGAAAAAGAACCAGTAATTAAAGAATATGGTATCTAAAGGAAATTAACCTTCACAGTAAATATTTTAGTATTTTGTTATATATGTTGTGATGAATTGTCCATTGGAATATCCAAAATAATTTATAGATCATGCACCATTTTGGGCATCACTCAATAATAGTTGCATGCAATTGTTCATGAACTCTCTCCATGGAAACACCACCTTTGTATTTTCTAACTTATAAGATAATTCATATCCATATGCATGGAACTTTCTTATTGGTATACATCCACCTTTGAGAACATTACTTATCTTCCCTCCTACATTACAATCATCTCTTTTTTCTTGCACATCAATGATGGTTAGAGGAGCTAAGGTTCATAATTTCCAGTCTTCTTTAAGAACTTTGTTAGATTTTGGAGAAAAAAATTGTAGATTATCTTTTCCTTTAGACAATTAAATCTAGAGTAAATTTTGTCGTATGTTAGACAAATGAATGCCAATTTGACTAAATTTAGTTTTATAAGCTAGAAGCTAGAATACAAAACTATGACCTTCATTTTCAAATCCATCAATATTGATGTTTCCTGTTGATATTATGGTAGCTGCAGGAGGTATTAACCTCCACATGTAACCTTTGATAAGAATAGAATATTTCGACAATCAAGAGAAACCCTAAAGCATTGGATAATAACCCTAGAAGACAAGTCGGCTCAAGAGAATATTTAATATTGAGTGATTATCCTCGAGAAAGAGAATTCGACCTAATTAATTGAGATAGAGAAGTATAAATAGAGTGAGCCAAAGCTCATTTGAAACTTACTCACTCACAACTGCATAAGACTAGTGGTGCGCAAGTTTGGAGAGGGAGTGCAACTGCAGCTGCTGCAACTGAGATTTTGGCTTTTGGTTGGACTTTCTTTTGGTTATGGTTTGGAATTTCTTCTTGGTCTTTGGTTATTCTTTCTTAGTGTGCTAGAATTGGAGAAAGGTGCTCTACCTTCGTTGGCTACTGGTCTACTTCCAAAATTATTCTGTTTATCAAGGTTAAGGTGCTCAAGGGTGGCCTTTGTCCCTATGGTTGGGTGAAAATATTGCTATATTGTCTATGGAAAAACAAGCACGTATATTTATTTATAATAGGTTATGGGCCCACACTATCTTCAGACAGTCAAACCACTGGAGTATATATTGGGAAGTTATTTTTCAAGCTCGTTATGGCACCATTTACAGCTGCAGCTAGGTTTTTTTATTATGCAGTTGAAACAAACCCTAACCCTTGTGTTTGGGAACTTATGAGGAAGCACTTGACCTAATTCCTTGAGATACTACTGTTCCCTATCCTAGTGCACCTCTTGGTACCTTCAAATAGAAAAAATTCAGGTTTGAATTTATGGTCAAAGTCAATGTCAAAGTTTGACTGTCAAAGTCAAAGGTTGACTAGTCAAAGTCAAAGTCAAAGGTTGAATTCTGTTCAAATTGATTCTATGGTCAAAGTTGAAATTTTAGAGTTTCTAGCTTGTTCTAATCATTGAATCTAATCTCTTCTTGTCAAGATGGTATCTAGTTTTAGATTGGAAGATAATCTAGATGATGCTACAAGACATCAAAGGTATGCACTTGTATATGGTATCCAAGTTATATCATCTAGCAAAACATGAGTGTGTTTGCAGGAAAATTATTAGAGACTTTGTCCAACCTATAATATTGGATTCAATGCATTCATAGGAACAAGTGCACCCTCCATAGCAGCTGAGGTTTTAGGTTCCAGGTTTGATTAAATTGTTAAGCTTCAAATTTGTGTATATCAAGGGTGATAATTACTACATTACAAATTGTGAAAGTAGTCTTTGAAAGATTCTATTATTGCTAAGTGTGATTAATACTCGACTACATATGAACACTATTGATATAGATTCTTATTGTACTTGTTCGCAAGTTGAACTAACATCTCCTCTAGATATATATTTCTTGTTTTCTCTTATTGTTCTTGTTCTGAGAACGTACCCTTATGAAATATGTTTGATGAACAATCCTTGTGGAAGTTGTCATAGAAGAATTTTATAAGGATGAAACAACTTCCATATGGGAAGAAATTAGAACATATAAAAACAAATTGAAAGAGACTTATAGGAGTCAAACTCGAAGGAATTCAAAAATCAAAATGAAATAAGAACAATATTGTGACACTTTGTAGAAAGAAAAGAGAGATGCAACAGACAAAATCATGGACTCTCTCAAGATGGAGGGAGGTGATCACATAATTCCAAAAGAAGAGCATGCATATTTCTCATTCATGCATGAAGCCAGGATTAGGAGGGAGCTAATCCCCAACGATATGATCCATTGAAGAAGAATCTGTCAAGACTATGAAGTATCTATCCATGTTATTCATTGTAAGTACCATCCATGATAAACAACACATGTTCAATTTGAATCTAGAAGAAGTCTTCTTCGAAAAGAAGCCTTGAATATCCTTGGTTGGCCATCTACATTTATGTTCCTATGACGAAAGGTTGGAGCCTTTAGGAAAGAAGGGCATGTAATTTATACAAGTATAAATGGACTCCAACATTGAAGAAAAACATGAGAAATAACATGATCTATATGGATGTCGGTGGCCTCTCACCTATTTCAACTGGTTCATTTTGACAGTTTTTGAGTTTGGCATTTTTTTTCCTAGATTTCGGGTCCCTCACTTGTGGGATCGTTTTGAGGCCCTAAACATCATTTTTAGGGCTCGCCATAGTCAAAAACAACTTTTGATAGATTAGTAGCAAAATATGTAGTCCTCAAACAAACCTTTCAAACGGGCTATTGTGCGCCTAAAATGAAGATCATATGAAAACGTTACAACCCCAGGAAGTTGATGTACTAACTTACTCAAATGGGGACCACATGAATTTTGACACTTCATCTCCTAGGGTTAGGTTTTTGGATGTCTAGGGTTTTTGACATTCCTGTTTATTGTAAAAAATGCATTCAGAGCCTCATTGTAATGATCTTCTTGTGAATGAGCACAACCATCAAATCTCTTCTCAGAGATAAGTCTCCACCATTCCAGGAAGCTTGTTTTTCACTGCATTTTATAGTTTCAACTTATTTCCTTATTGAATAGAAAACCAATTTTAAGGTATCTCTATTATTCTATGTTAAGCATATTTTAATAATCTATATTCATTTCATTCTTCTCATAAAATTCGGATCAGTAGTATCAGAGCGATCTTCTCCTTATTGTCTTAATGCATGTCCCCAACGAGGTCAGGGTACAAAGAATCCGGTCTTGATCTTGTTTCTCTTGAGGAGAAAATCTCTCACACACCCAAACGACCTCTCATGGCCAGAGAAAAGAAATATGATGGGACAAAAGATCCTTTGAAAATTCTTCTTGAGGAACATCTCATGCAACATAGGAACAAGATGATGGATAGTTTCATGCAAATCCTTCGACGACTACCAATAGGCGACACATCTTCCTCGAGCGGAGGCACCGCCCCCTTCAAGGTACAAATAAACTTCGATATTCCTATATTTGAAGGTCAGATAGATGCAGATGCTATAAACAAGTGGTTGAATCTACTAGACGAGTATTTTTTTTTCCATAACTTTTCAAATTGAGAAAAAATTACTTTTGCACTCCTCAAAGCCATTCCCCATGTCAAAGATTGGTGGGAAAATTTATGTGATCAAAAGGAAACAAAGGAACCTTCATAATTTATAATCATGTCCACCTGGGAATCCTTCAGGGATTCTATTAAGGAACAGTACTACCCTGTCGGAATTTATGACAATTTGTATACCAAATGGACCACACTACGGCAAGAAAGATACCAAGCAATGCCATATTTCACAAATATCTTCCATACCCTACGCACCAAGATGCGTGTCAAATATTTAGAGCGACATCGGGTGCTAAAATATCGTGGTGATCTACATAGATACATCTATACCAAAATGGAATTTTCAAACATCTCATCCTTGGGCGCGACCTATCAATATGCCGTCAAAATTGAGCAAAAACTCAAACAAAAGATGCGATAATTTTGGCCTGGGAACCCCTCACAGAAAAAACTAGGAAAGGGTAGCCCCAACCTATAGAACAAAGGACAGAGAAAAAATGGATAGTATCAAGAAAACCATTCTAATCCATAAGCAGAGAAGGACACCGAAAATACAAAGATGGATACGGGGAAGTGGTGAGACTTCCATAAGATCCCTTGGCATAACACTATTGATTGCCGCTCAAAGAAGTCATTGGTTGCCGAAGTAAAAGCCTATGAATCATATGTGGGTTCTGACTTTGAGTCAGAATCAGAAAGGGGAAGACATATCATTGACATGGAACCCAGTGCCACCATTGCTACCACCAATCTCTACCCTAGTGAGCCAAACAAGCCAGAAGAAGGAGAGCACCTTTTCCATTTGTAGATGTGGGTAAAAATCACCCCTTTACACTTTATCGTTGATAGCGATAGCCAGAAGAACCTCATCTTAGAAGAGTTATCGGCAGGGTCAAGTAGTTGGCCCTACCGACAAATCTGCACCCGTAGCCCTACTCCATTAGATGGTTTCTCCAAGGAAACGATCTTTGCGTCATCCAATACTGCCAAATGTCATATGACAACAAGCCCTTTAAAGACGAGGTATTGTGTGATGTTTCTCCTCTCAAAGTTTGTAATGTTATTTTGGGCCAACCCTTATTTATGGAATCATCATGTTGTATATGATTCCAAGCCTCGTAGTGTTATTATTACTTTGAATAGGAAATTGTAGAGGATACTCGAGGCAGTCCCTCCTTCTTCTATTTCCTTGATCTCTGCTAAGCAATGGAGGAAGGTAATCTCTCAGGGTGGGAAATTTTTCTTCTTCGTGATTCACTCTTAGAGTAAGCGAAAGATCGCAGCCACATCAAGGGCCTCTGCGACTAATCTCTCCACACAACAAAAGAAAGTAGATAAGGTTATGGTCCATGGAAGAATACTCAGATATCTTCTCCTCTCTTACTGGGGTACCTCTGCACTGCGAGGTCAAGCATCCCATCGATCTGACCCCAGGCACACCACTACCCAATGGGGTGGTCTACCACCATTCTCTGTTAGAAAATGAGGATATCAAGAGGTAGATCCAAGAACTACTCCACAAGGGGCACATTCATCCCATCTTATCGCCTTGTGGGAGCCCAACACTAGTGCAGAAAAATGATTGAACATGGTGACTCTACATTGATTCCCAAGCCCTAATTAAAATCACAGTCCATAACTGGTATCGATTCCCAGGATCGACGACCTCCTTGATCATCTCATGGGGGGAAAATACTTCAGTAATATTGATCTCAATTCTGGCTACCACCAGGTCCCAATAGAACAAACAGATGTATGGAAGACCACCTTCAAGTCAAAATAAGGTCTTTTTGAATGGTTGGTCATGCCCTTTGGTTTGACAAATACTCCAACAACTTTTATGAAGATGATGGATGATATCCTACGACCTTTCACCAATACATTTTTAGTGGTGTATTTGGATGACATATTCATATACAGTACGACTTGTGCAGAACACTTGCATCATATTCAACATGTTTTTCACACCCTGCGACAACACAAACTATATGAAAAATTGGAAAAATGCTCCTTTAGCATGGACAAGGTCCATTACCTAGGCTACATCATTGATCAACATGGTGTGCATGTGGATCTATCCAAGATCTAGGTCATCCATGATTGGCCAGCCCCAACCACACTCACCGAGCTTCGGATCTTCTTGGGCCTCACCAATCTCTATCTCAGGTTCATGTTGGTATTCTCTCATATCTCATGGGCCCTCAGCCAAGTAACTAGGGGTGGAGGTAAGGAAAAATTTGTGTGGGGCCTGTCCCAAAAACAAGCCTTCGATGACTTAAAGCATCATTTGTGCTCATTCCCAATACTTTCATTACCAGACCTGCAACATCCCTTTGAGATCGAGACAAATGCTTTAGACTATGTTGTGGGCATCATTCTCACTCAACACAACCACCCCATGGCATATCATAGTGAGACACTATCATATGTTGTCCACAAGTACCCTACTTACAACAAAGAAATGTACTCCATTATAAAATCTACCACCAGTGGAGACATTACATTCTGGGGAGGGAGACAATCATCCACACTGATCACAAGCCACTACATTTCATGTAGACCCAAGGAAAATTTTAGAATGACCGCAATCACAAGTGGTCCACATACTTACAACAATTCCTCCTCAACATAAAGTATAATACATGAAGTACCAACCGAGTTGATGATTTCTTCAGCCGACCTCCAGTCGCAACACTCACCATAGAATCTTGCAGCCATGAGACCTTCAGATGACCCCACCTCTATGAGATAGACCCTGACTTCTCCACCACCTACCAAATGTTGGGAGAAAACTCAGTGGTCACTAATTTCCATCTTCAGGATGGGTTGTTGTGACGTCTGGTCCATCTCTGCATTCCATCAAGTGAGTGCGTGAAGATGATTTGGGAATCTCACTATTGTCGAGTGGCATGACACTTTGGCATTGAAAAGAAAGTGGAAGTGTTGCAGAAATATTTCTACTGGTCGAAAATTCGACAGGACGTCGGCAAGTATATCAAGTCTTGCACCTCTTGCACTATTTCAAAACTGAACAATAAGAAACAAGGCATGTACACCCATCTTCCTACTCCTAAAAATTCATGGGAATCCATATCAATGGACTACATGTCGGGCCTCCCATCCACCAAGAGGGGAAATGACTGTGTTTTTGTGGTTGTTGATCACTTTTCCAAGATGGCGATTTTGGCCGCCTACAAGAATAACATCATTGCAAAGGCTACTTCCAAGATCTTCTTTGAATGTGTTTGGGTACACTTTGGGATTCTACAAGCCATTGTCTCACATTGCGACAATCGGTTCCTTTAGCACATTCTGGTTGAGCCTCTAGTCACTACTGGATAGAAATCTCACCAAATCCACTGCCTTCCACCCCCAGACAGATGACCAAACTGAGTTCATGAATCGGATGATCGTACATATCCTACGCATGTACAATTCCAAGCACCCACACACATGGGATGAGAGTCTTCCCTATGTCCAACATATCTACAATCGAGCCCTACATAGCTCAACTGGATGCAAACCCTTTCAAGTGGGGTTGGGATTCCAACAATTGGGCCCCATGGATGTTTCACTACATCTAGGGACCAACTCAACCGATTTGTCCCCTACTCCACCAAAAGTTGACAAAGACACCCAATTCATTGAGTGGATCCAACACATTTGCCAACAGGTTCAGGATATTTTACATAAGTTCAATGGAAAGTACAAGCAGTACCATGATCAACATCGGGTGCCACGTAAGTTTCATGTGGGCGACAATGTTTGGTTGCAATTGCATAAAGAACACCTTACAAGGCCCCATTGGAAGCTTCTCCCACTCCGGTATGGGCCATATACCATCACCAAGGTTGTGGGTGACAATGCTTTTGCGCTCAACATTCCCCCTTTCCTTGGCATGCACCCAGTCTTCAACGTGGCTCTCCTTTAGCCATATTTCACACCATTATTGGACACCTTAGAGATAGAAGAGCAGTTGACACCAACATAGATCAAAACTGACTGCATGCAATAGGAATCCAGTGATCAGATTGTGGACACATAGATCAAGGGCACTCGACAACAAAGGATCCATATTTATCAAGTTGTCAAAGAAGGGCAGCTCCTGCACCAAGGCAATTGGCTCACCCGAGGCCAAATTCAATATAAATTTCCTCATATGATGGCGGAAATAAACACAATGGAGACCATTTCTTCCTAAAGGGAGAGTATTAAACCATATGGATGTCGGTGGCCTCCCACCTATTCCAACTGGTTCATTTCAGAAGTTTGTTTCCTAGATTTCAGATCCCTGACTTGCGCAGCCATTTTGAGGCCCTAAACAATGTTTTTATGGCTCGCCACAGTCACGAATAACCTTTCCAATGGACTATATTGTGCCTAAAATGGAGATCATATGAAAACTTTACGACCCGGGGAAGTTGATGTACTAACTTACCCAAACAGGGCCCACATGACTTTTGGCACTTCATCTCCTAAGGTTAGGTTTTTGGATGTATAGGGTTTTTTACATTCATGTTTATTGTAAAATGGCCTTCAGAGCCTCATTGTAATGATATTCTTGTGAATAAGTGCAACTGTCACATATCTTCTCAAAGATAAGCCGCCACCATTCAAGAAAGCTTGTTTTCCGCTGCATTTGATAGTTTCAACATATTTCATTATTGAATAGAAAACTTATTTTATTGTATCTATGTTATTCTGTGTTAAGCATCTTTTAATAATATTTATTCATTTTGTTCTTCTCACAAAATAGGGATCAGAACATGAAGATTCCAAGAAAGAAATAAAAGTCAAAACAATCAATTGAACCAATTTGAACACGTTGGGCACTCAACACACCCTAAAATCTTTTATAATTTTTTTTCTCTTTTGGGTACCACTTGATTTCTTTTGTTCTTCTTTCTAAATTGAGTCTGTTGTGGAGGGATCACTAATTTTGTTTTCATGTCTCATCATCGATCAAGTTGGATTTATTTGAACCTGTCAAAGCGAAACCTTTGGGTCTAAAAAGAACTTGGCATTTTAACTAAGAATATGCAGCTAAAATTATGACCCACACACTTATGTTCGGCGTCAGAAAAAATACGAGCAAGTAAAATGACCACATATTAACAATAATCGTCGATCGTTGATGTATCATCGACATCGGTAAAAAACAAAGTAGATTTGCATTGGTTGTTCACAAAGAATATTCAGGAAATGGTTTATTTCCCATCGACTTCGGAGAAATATGAGAGGGATAAACATTGGCATGGGCCATGATGAAATCCTGATAGCCAATTACTAATGCATTTGTTTAGGTTCGGTGAAATCTCAAAGATTTAAACCACGAATTTTTTTCGCATTGACACATCGTTGATCACCAATCCTTGATGCATTTTTGGCATCGACAAGTTTCGAGGGGGGGTAATTGAGAAACACTTATTTACAATTATCGTCGATCATTGATCCTTGATAATTTTTCGGCATCGACAGGGTACACCCTTTTGTTAAAACGTTTATCTAATGAAAATCCCCAATTCTGAATAACACGATTAAATGAAGGCTCCAATCTCAAATGCCACGTGTCTTTTCCACATAGGAATTTTGTATGACCTAGTTTCATCCTGAGTCACCTTAGGTTTTCCCATGTCCTAGTCACACTTCCAAGTCAACATTTCCACATCAGTGCTATATGGAAATATGGATCGACGTCGTAGTTTTTCGAAGTGATATCAACGAACATTGTCTAAAGAAAAGCATCGAGTCATGATCCACATGTTAAATTAGTTGAATGATGAGACATTTTCAACACACAATAAGATCGAAGTTTACCATTTAATAGGATAATTAATGTTTCACTCTGCATACATTGCTACCCCGTGTGTCGATCGAACAATGGGAATTTGAAATTTCCTATGAACCAAATTATATCCCGTGACTACGCTTCCAACTTATGACTGCATTTAATCTTTAGCATGATGTGGATCTGGTGACATATTTTTGTAGAATCGCACCTACACCCCGGATTGAATAAATGATGTGACAAGGTGAGTATTATCTCCGTTTAAATCATTAAGATATATTCAAACACCTATATCATTCACACAATTTTCTCATTTCCAGAGCATTCAAAGAAGTGAAGAAAGTGTCTCAAGAGTTGCGTTTGATTCTCAGAATTTCAAAACCAGGTTAAGCTAGTGCGAAGAAGAGGTATGTGTTAATTTTTATCATTTTGGAGGTTTCATTTTTATGTATCGAAATTCTATATGCAACATGATGTATAACATTGTTCTCTCTACAAGAAAACATTCCTCCAAGGAAGCCAATGACCAGACGCTCACCAAGGATCTTCTCTTGGCGCTGCAATGCAGTTGGAATTTTCTCATAGAGAAGAACCGATCATCAAAATGTAGACTAAGAAGACATTTTATCAACCCCCTTATTTTGGATATACAAAATAAACCACTGGATCAAAGATAATTCTCCCACAATGGGAAAATTTGTTGAACAAAATTAACCAGGAATATTACTACGAGTTTATCCCCCACAACAACCCATATGTAAGGGTGCTCGACGACCAAGTTTTTACGAATATTTGGTGGTCATTCTTACATATGGTAGCCTACTAAACTCCAATATTTCCCTACATTGAGACTTTGAGTTGGATAATTGATCATACAGACATGCATAAGTGCCTAATCAATGATGAGAATGGAATATGTGTCGAAGTTTTTCTCCCAACAGAGGTCCATAAATATTACAAGATCAAGGACCTAGAGGAGTGGTTGAACACATAATTCATGGTGAAGTTATATAAATTCCATGACACTATCCGATTAATGGCCTCCTGGTGGGAGGAATATAAGAAATTTACAAATTGGAGCAATGACTAGTATGAAACAACAAATCTAAAGGAGCCATATATCTACTTAATGGCTCTAATTTACCGATTATATGGGGAAAAAGATTGTGCTAAGTTCTGAGAGGCATGGATTCCCATGGCATACACTCTGGCTATTTTTGGGAGTAGCTTCAACTGGGGAGCAATCATCTCCAAGAAATTGAGCACCAATATATTGCAGGCTCAGTCACCAAAGGAGGGAGAAGCGCCCACTTTTCACATGGCCTCATATCTTCTCGATGTGATCCGCGCAAGGAATTTTTTTGTGGGAATGAATTTGAGATGGCACATTGCAAAGATACATGTACATGTCTACTTCAACATCCTGTGGGAAAATGGTTACAAGAAATCTTATTCTCTCATTTGGGATGAATTCATTGCTTAGATTTATTTCATTATTTTCAAAATAGAATGCCCAAGACTGTTTATAGTGGCCAAGAAAATGATTTCAAAAGTAGGCCACTAGAACCTAGACGAAACCACAATCTATATCAGAGTGTTCGAGGCCACCAATGCAACACATTTACTCCCCGCTCACGTTTGAGACCGACTTGTTGTAGGAGAAATATATTACTAGACTATCATGCAGGGCTATAACACCACTTTGGTTAAGGACAAGAAATGAGTGTTCATACCCTATGGTTTCCATATAGGGTTTTGCATAGTGAAATACACTATTCAAGATAAACAAGAGGGTTTAATCTAGATAGAATACAAGTTCTCGATAGGTTGATTCTGCAAACATGACCCTAAAGACCTAGTTCTCCAACATGCATCACAAGTCTCTCCCTGCTAGCCATACACACATGATAAGTTTGAAGATGAAATATTTACAGAATGTGCTCAGAACTGCGAGGAAGTAGTCCAGAGAAAATCTAACCCGAACATGACTAGGTTCAAAGCTATGAGTATGGATGATAAAGTCAAAACGATAGAACATATGACTCAAGAACCTCTCAGGGTTAGAGAAGAAAACATGGCAGCAAAAGCCACAAAGGCACAAAGTAGGGGGATGTTGTTACTATAAGGAGCCTAAAGAGTCATAAAATAGTTAGAGAACGATCCTCAACTAGTATAAATAACGAGTATCAGTCTGAGCGACCCAATCACAATCAGAGAGGATCTAAATGGCTCAGAGTTAAAAAAACTGGAGGAAACCACCATGTTGATGGAAATACATGGAATGATCTTACTCAAGCATTTTCAAATTTTTCGAGCATTTTCTCATTTCCAGAGCATTCAAAGAAGTGAAGAAAGTGTCTCAAGAGTTGCGTTTGATTCTTAGAATTTCAAAACTAGGTTAAGCTAGCACGAAGAAGAGGTATGTGTTAATTTTATCATTTTTGTGGTCACATTTTTATGTATTCGAAATTCTATATGCAACATGATGTATAACATTGTTCTCTCTACAAGAAAACATTCCTCCAAGGGAAGCCAATGACCAGACGCTCACCAAAGGTTAAGCTAGTGCGAAGAAGAGGTATGTGTTAATTTTTATCATTTTGGAGGTTTCATTTTTATGTATCGAAATTCTATATGCAACATGATGTATAACATTGTTCTCTCTACAAGAAAACATTCCTCCAAGGAAGCCAATGACCAGACGCTCACCAAGGATCTTCTCTTGGCGCTGCAATGCAGTTGGAATTTTCTCATAGAGAAGAACCGATCATCAAAATGTAGACTAAGAAGACATTTTATCAACCCCCTTATTTTGGATATACAAAATAAACCACTGGATCAAAGATAATTCTCCCACAATGGGAAAATTTGTTGAACAAAATTAACCAGGAATATTACTACGAGTTTATCCCCCACAACAACCCATATGTAAGGGTGCTCGACGACCAAGTTTTTACGAATATTTGGTGGTCATTCTTACATATGGTAGCCTACTAAACTCCAATATTTCCCTACATTGAGACTTTGAGTTGGATAATTGATCATACAGACATGCATAAGTGCCTAATCAATGATGAGAATGGAATATGTGTCGAAGTTTTTCTCCCAACAGAGGTCCATAAATATTACAAGATCAAGGACCTAGAGGAGTGGTTGAACACATAATTCATGGTGAAGTTATATAAATTCCATGACACTATCCGATTAATGGCCTCCTGGTGGGAGGAATATAAGAAATTTACAAATTGGAGCAATGACTAGTATGAAACAACAAATCTAAAGGAGCCATATATCTACTTAATGGCTCTAATTTACCGATTATATGGGGAAAAAGATTGTGCTAAGTTCTGAGAGGCATGGATTCCCATGGCATACACTCTGGCTATTTTTGGGAGTAGCTTCAACTGGGGAGCAATCATCTCCAAGAAATTGAGCACCAATATATTGCAGGCTCAGTCACCAAAGGAGGGAGAAGCGCCCACTTTTCACATGGCCTCATATCTTCTCGATGTGATCCGCGCAAGGAATTTTTTTGTGGGAATGAATTTGAGATGGCACATTGCAAAGATACATGTACATGTCTACTTCAACATCCTGTGGGAAAATGGTTACAAGAAATCTTATTCTCTCATTTGGGATGAATTCATTGCTTAGATTTATTTCATTATTTTCAAAATAGAATGCCCAAGACTGTTTATAGTGGCCAAGAAAATGATTTCAAAAGTAGGCCACTAGAACCTAGACGAAACCACAATCTATATCAGAGTGTTCGAGGCCACCAATGCAACACATTTACTCCCCGCTCACGTTTGAGACCGACTTGTTGTAGGAGAAATATATTACTAGACTATCATGCAGGGCTATAACACCACTTTGGTTAAGGACAAGAAATGAGTGTTCATACCCTATGGTTTCCATATAGGGTTTTGCATAGTGAAATACACTATTCAAGATAAACAAGAGGGTTTAATCTAGATAGAATACAAGTTCTCGATAGGTTGATTCTGCAAACATGACCCTAAAGACCTAGTTCTCCAACATGCATCACAAGTCTCTCCCTGCTAGCCATACACACATGATAAGTTTGAAGATGAAATATTTACAGAATGTGCTCAGAACTGCGAGGAAGTAGTCCAGAGAAAATCTAACCCGAACATGACTAGGTTCAAAGCTATGAGTATGGATGATAAAGTCAAAACGATAGAACATATGACTCAAGAACCTCTCAGGGTTAGAGAAGAAAACATGGCAGCAAAAGCCACAAAGGCACAAAGTAGGGGGATGTTGTTACTATAAGGAGCCTAAAGAGTCATAAAATAGTTAGAGAACGATCCTCAACTAGTATAAATAACGAGTATCAGTCTGAGCGACCCAATCACAATCAGAGAGGATCTAAATGGCTCAGAGTTAAAAAAACTGGAGGAAACCACCATGTTGATGGAAATACATGGAATGATCTTACTCAAGCATTTTCAAATTTTTCTTGGATAAAGAGAAATAGATGGGAATGTCACCCTAGGCTTATAGCCATCAAAAATAAAATCCTAAATCACAAGTATCAATTACAAGTGCTTAGGCTAGTCTTTTTCAAAAATAAAAGGCTGCTGGAAAATTTATTTTTATATGATTTTTTGAATATAATAGTTGTTGAAAACAAGTGTAAAGAAAGAAGTAAGACACCAAGATGATAATCAAGACAGATGAGATATAAAGAAATCCTTTATTTAATTCCAATTCACCAAAGAGTCATTTTCTTTACAAAATCTCATACATAAATTTCAGACCAAAGTAAAACTTAGACATCCTCGATGGAAAATACAAAAGGACCTCTAACAGAAAACCAAAACTGAACTCTAAAAGATGGATCAACTTTCCACATATTGTTTCCCACTCGACTCTCCACAATAACCTTTGTCGGTCATGAAAACTAATTCACAAACAAGCAAGTCTACACAGCCTATCAAAGATAGATCAACACCTCTTAAAAACAAGTGTCTGAATAATGTAATTCATCCCTGAATGTTGTTGTCTACAGTAAGACCCTGCCATAATAACTGAAATTAGGCTTGTGATAAATTAAGGAATGATTGAAAACTGAACTATTTCAACATAAAATCAAAGAGAAAACCTTAGTATGCTTCTCCTTACATCCTCTTCTTGTTCCTCCCTTTCTTTTTTCCTTTAAGAAAATTAGAATTGGTTGAAGTAGTTGAACCACCTCATTAGTTAAGTTAACTAAGAACTCAACCAACTTTTTAGTTAAGGGGGGAAAAGTAATAAGTCATAATAAGGGTTTTAAATAAACAATAACTAGTAGGTGGGACCCCTTGAAACTCCCATTTATCTCTTAACAATTATAAAATAACTAGTCAATTATGAAAGAACAAATCTCCTTGTATCACATGCACATTTGACAATTTATCTCATTTATATTTGACATTGTTTTCAAAACTGCATTACCCATATATCCAAAAATAAAACATGATGTCCAAAAATTCTTGAAGTCAACTGTCATCAACAATAGATAAAATAAAAAAACTCAAAAGCCATATTTCCCACTCTGAGATACAATATTTCCTTGATTGTTGTTGTCACCCTTTGATTTTCCTGAATTTTCCTTTGGCTGCACTGAGCCTTTATGCCTAATCTCCCTGATTACATGAGAACAATCATCCCTCAAATGCATCCAGGAAGACACCGATTTATCAGAGCCATTGGAGGGTGAAAAAGGGGCAGCAATGGGTTTTCCTTTGTCAAGGGAATGGTGGGCCTCGATTTTCAACCTTTTTCTAGCATGAGAGGACTAAACTGGTTAGTGAACAGGTGTAGCTTGGACAATGGGGTTAATAGGCAAGGGAGTAGGTAGGGACAAATTGGGCCAGCCACGATGTTGGGATACTGCCAGATGGACAATCTCTTTCCATCCGTCATTTTCGAGAACCTTGGGTTGAAATGAGACATGAGGGGGCACGTGAATACCATGGGCTTGTGGAGCTTCAAAAGGAGGCCTTTCAGGCCTAGGTTGGACTATTCCTTGCCCAATCCAATTGAAAAATCTGGCCTGAAACAACTGGCCTAACTCTTGTGAGTCAACATCAAAGTGTATGGAGAAACTTGGCCTTCTTGGGCCTCTGTTCCAATTACCTCTCCCTTGATTGCCTCTGCCATGGCTACCTAGGCTGAAAAAACTCATTCTTTCATGCATGATGGATTATAAAATAGTCTTTTAAACAACTGTAGATGATAAATATTTAAAAATATGAAATAGATTTTGGATCAACAACATATCAGTCTCATGCAATCCAATCCATAATAATTGTTTAATTTTCATTAATGAGAAGGGGGTGAACAAAAGGTCTCGAGATATGCGAGGGGCTTGTATTAAGAGAAAAATGATAAAATGAGGGGGAAAGAAAGACGGTTACTACTCAAAGACCACAACAATCAATTGTAATGAAACCCAAAAACACACCACTGTAATCCAACATTTTTACACTGTTTCAATACAATTTTTTTCTTGACTATAATAAATTTTAGAACAAGGAGTGAAAAATGAATGTGGGAAGGCAAGGGGGTTGTAATTAGCGGAAAGAGAAATAATGGTAGGGAAGGAGAGAAATTATTGTTCATAAATTAATTCAGTGATCCATAAAACCATTCTACAAAAGGAAACACATCAACCAAATGACCACCGAGACCCCAAAAAATTACTGTGTACTATCCAAAACAACTCTGCATATTTAACTTGCTCACTGTTGTAATCAAATATTTAACATAATATCATCAAAACAGACATAATGAATTACACAATAGCCTGTAGAGGAGCTCTACTCCTCTCATTTATCCATTAATATTTTCAAACAATTCCCAAATGCATAACCAGTAAATTATTTTCACTTTGTTCAGCATCAAAATTAACCACTGCCCACAAAATTTTTCAATCATCAAAAATCAAATGTTGTGCTCGATTTTGTCTTTTAATAATTTAAAAATTGAATTTCAATGAATTTATACTATCACAACACCAATGCCTATCACTGTTAAAAAGCATGGTATCCATTTAACATACATAGTGGACAATCGATACCACAATTCATATCCAAATTGCAAGATCCTGACTTGCCATTTAAACACAAAGACAACAATCACCACTTCACCCATGCTATGCTGTGGGATACACAAAACCATTCAACCAAATGAAAGTGTATTTCTATGAATTTACAAGTCCAATTTTCTTTGACTCTAAACATTCAAAATGCTGGGTTATCCATCCAATACAACGACGTGTCAACAACACGCCCGGTTTTACAAAACAATCGACCAATCTCAATAAATCCATGTTAAAAAAAACGTGACCTTCTCCAATGGCGCAATCAATTAATATTGATAACAAACACAATGGAAAACCATGCCATAATCACCATGATTGCAACATTCTTATTGAATAATTCTAAAACACACAGTCACAGTATTATTAACTCAACCTATCGGGCCGAGCTATTAAGCCAATACAAAGAGGCAGCAACAATATTGCCCAAATTAATCAATATTGCAATCAAACCACACTGTGTAAAACATGGGCCCCTCCTTGATGACGCAATCAAATAACCATACATAGGAAATGCCATAACACCCCAATTGCAATAATCATTTGTCCATTAAAAACACACAATTACAGTAATCATTGATTCATGCTTATAGGAATGCCACTCATACCAATGCATCAAGTGCGAAGCATCATTGTGCATTAATCAAATAAAAATAGTGCTAGGTCATCAATTCAATAAACACACGGACAACAACTGTGTATTTGATTTAAGAACCCATTCCAATTAACCATGTTGAGCTTATCCACCCAATTATAATAAAAATTGCAGTGAATAGATACCAAAACCAACACCACTGTCATATAATCAACGGGGTGAGCCAGTAATCCACTCTATCAATGACACACCACCAATCCATAACTACCAACAATACACCCGACATGCCATAACGGTCTCCTCTATCAACACTCATACTTGAGGAAGCAAGGGTTTGCTTTGTGGACCAACATAGGGAGGCTAGAGTCGACTCTTCTTGATGATGAAAGCCTCTGACACCAATAGTTCACACACAGAAAATACCATAATTGACTTTGTGGACAGGGTGACAAATCCCGTGACAGGAGAAGCTATGAACAGAGGAGAAAGGCTCCATTTGGGCCTTGTAATTATACTTAGCACACATAGGGTATAACCCTTATGGCTCTCCCAACCAACCAACTAACAACACTAATATGAAGCAGAGCTGAGAAGAAGAAATATAACCCATTGCACGACCACTAGTAGCATGAACAACCCAATTCCCAAGTAAATAATGTGTAGTGATATGAGTCATTTCAAACCCATTAAACCCCATAAAATCCAAGACTTGCTATGTGATATGAATGCATGAAGACAACCAATCATTCTAGACCAATAAAACCCTCCAACTAAACCAACAAGGATGACAGAGAGATTTTATGGTTGCTAACACTCAAGATGACCAAATACACTGTAACTTCAAACATTATCACAGAGAAAGCCACCAACGATTCATTCCAGAAAAATCACAATTTTACACAGTTTCCATACTTAAGGAAAAACACAAACCCATACATCCGAGCCAATATCCATTTCATAACCAAAGAAAACTCATGGTTGGAAAAAAAAAGACATACCTGTAATCCAAACACCTTAAAATGCGTGTTGGCTAAGAGGTTCCTCTCTGCTTGAAAGACAACGCCTAACCACATCAACACAGTTTGAACAATAGCTTGACTAGGGTGGAAGATGGTGGAAAGAGTAAGGGTGTCCTATAGTAAATGCACATTGCCTCCATCCCTAGTCCATTAATTCCTTAGTACATACCAGCAAGCTTCCATGAACTCAATTAATTAAACCATGTATCAAAATCATCAACCATTAAAAACAGTAGCGCAACCCATATCAACTTATTCCATAACATAATTATAATGCATATCGACTATATAACTCAATAAATCGCATAGTTATTAACTTATTAGCTAGGATAAGAACAATCCATTAAAATTCGATGCATGTAGTGTAGTATATTTTCATAGTTAGATTCCTTCCTTTTGCATTTGTTTATATTGCTTTTTCCCTCTTCCAACTGCTCTTTATGTAATGTTACTAACATGTCTGTTGTGAAAGTGTCCCAATAATGGATCCAAGAATATATAGCAATGGAATCAATGAATGACATAGGCTGTTATAAAATAAAACTTGATCTTAGAGCAACAGAAAAACACATAACATGCTTAATCCACCATCCAAGTGTCGCAATTTGTACCAACACATAATAAGCCTAATCCATCGCTAATAAAAATAAGATCTCATCAACCATGTAAGAAGTGTCGAATAGTAGCACAACATCAAATAAGAACCAGATCTGATCTCCACTCTACAAGGGGGTCCCACCTACTAGTATTATTTAGCTTTATAATAATAGGCTTGAGCAACACTTTGCGGGCAAAATTTCGTTGCAATTTTAATCATCAACAAACTGGCGACTCCATAGGGAAATTTTTTTCAAACAGATTTAGAACTCAGAACTCATGGTTTCCTAGACCAAAAACAACAGGTCAGGAAGATCATGCAATAGGGGGAAGTGAGTGGATTTAATGGAAAAATGACTAGGAATTTGGGAATAACTCATTAAAAGTGTTAAGTATGAGGGGTTTTACCACTATATGCATAATCATTCAACCAAAATTTTCTCTTAACTTCAAGGAGAAAAAATTTAGAATTTCTCTAAAATAAAAATCAATGGATGAATAAATGGAAATAAGAAACGGGAGACAACCAATTCTTTATAAGACAATAGTGGAAATATATAACAATTTCAAGGGTTCCTTTAGAGGAAACAGTGTAACAATTGTGTAAGCTTGATTGTTATTGACTAACAATGCTTTGCAGGAGTGTCACTGTGGCATAATTGATCCAACATCCTATTTTGACCAAATTAACTAAAAGATAATAGGAAACAAAATCATGACAGAAGTAACATTGCAGAAATTAAAACAACAACAATAAAAGACAGAAATTAAAACAACAACAAGAAAATTTTAAACGCGGAAAGAAGAAGTCAAGCTACTGTAAAGTAGAAAAGAGAAGCATACAAAATGAAAGCAGAGCTAGGATAATAGTATACAAAAAATCCAAACAACATTAGAAATTTTCATGTTTGTCCCTCTCAATGTTTCAAGTGAGAACATTTAGTATTGTAGGAAAACAATTGCTCTTGTAAACCCTTTAAAATGTAAGAGTTAGTATCGAGGACAAAATAAATTTTGAAAGGATCCAGAAACAACACTTGTAACTTTGAGATAATTATCAACCCCTTAATGTATATGATTAGATACTCAAGGTAGGTATGGATGTTGATCAACTCATCAAGAGTTGTGTGTATAGGTCTTTTAGAAGCGATACTTGCATCAGGTAAGCCAGAAAAAATGCATTTATAGGTCATAATATGCCAATCTGAGATAAGAGTGGTTTTGTAAGCATCTGCCCCATTTTCTTTGATCTTCCTGCAACCCAAAAATTTGCCAAGTAAGGGACTCAACTGTGATTCTACAACCTGTTGTAGAATTATTTTCATATTGATAGAGGAAAAGTATTTCTCATAACAGCCTGGCTGAAAGTGCGGAAATTAACGCAGGTTCTAAGATAATCAATGGTCTTTGAAGAAGGTACCCAATTGGAAACCCATTCAGGGTGGACTGAAAAAATAATCCCAATCCTTGAGAATTTTTCCAACTCTCTTTGAAGAGTTTCCTTAGATGCATAGTTAATAGGTCTTCGTTCTTGCATAGCTGGTTTCATGCCTTCCTTTATGGGGATAGTATTTTGTAAAAGACCAGGATCAAAACCACGAACATCCTTATAAGGCTAAGAAGCCTTTTGAAATCCACCAAGTATCTTGGAAAACTTCGTTTCTTCATTATCAAAACATTGGGTACTTATTTCAACATTCTCTGGGGATTCAAGTGCCCCAGTATTCCAAGAGATGGTTTCACCCACATTCCTTCATAACTCCCGTTCCTTCTATTTTCTTTATTGCCTACAACATTTGATGAAAACGAACCCATAAGAGGAGTCAAGCCTTCAGGAATTTTATTTTTCCATCCTCTAGACAATGTTGCAAGCATTGGGGGTTGTGTTTGTCAAGGTTCTCATTGTACACTCTTGCATATCCCTCTATCAATTTTGATGATATTTCACCACAAATTTCATATGTGTTGATCCTCACCACCACTCTTGTCAATCTCTGATTAGAATCCTTAAACTACATCCTCTTCCTTTAGAGATAGCGTTATCCATAATGAAATATGGAGAGTTTTCACAAGTGATTGAGATTTCTAAAGGAAAGCCAAGCCCACTCCATAAATTTATTCATCATTAAATTCTATAAATTCCACAAATGGAGCACCCTCTTGTTGGAATTGTTATCACTCCACCAGTTCTCCCAAGGATGAAAAGCAGACCAACAGAGGTAACCCTAAACCAATCTTTGGACTTGGTATCTATCCATACCAAACGAGCGAGGGCTCTATCAATTATCATAGTAAAAAATGTGACTGGAGAAGGAAAAGTATATTAGGCCAGGTATTTAACACAATAGGTTTTGAAAGTTTGCAGGTATAATGTTGGATCAGAGAAGGAATCACCACAACTAGGTCAAAGTATCAAAGGGTTACAACAACAAATATATAGAGGAGCAAGGTAGCAATGATTTTGTGATGGTTGTAGGGTTTTTTAGGTGTAGTATAGGGTTTGAAAGAGTAAGAAGGTATTAATGATCATGTGCACCATGAATTCATTATTCAAGAAGAAAAATTACACAAAATGATATTCCCAACAAAACAGAGCTTTCGTGGAAAGAATTATGCATATAACCTTTAAGAAAAATAACTAAAGAAAGAATATATGGTAAGGAGACATGTATATCATTCATATAAAACTGTAAAAGAGAGCATACATCATAAAAAACGCACTGCACATGAATTCCTAAATAATAGTTGCAACTGCTCCTTTGATTAAAAATGGTGAAATACTAGCTACAAGTAATCTGTCTCCAAATTCCAACCCTCAAAATGAAAAAATACATGATAAATATAGACCAAAATAACTCTCCCCTCTCAGGGGTCGAATCCATGACTAGTGGAACTAAAAACATGATTCTCTCCAACAAAAACAAGAATTTAGGGAGGTTACAACCAATCCCCATTTTTCTTCAACCAATACATTTGACCAAAAATTGATGTCTAAGCATGAATCTGCCTCAAAATCACTATAATTGACTCATTTACACCCTATTACATTATTACCACATCAAAAAGGAACATTTTACATCATAGAAGTCGAATCTGGCAAAATATTGCTGAAAAAACCACTTCCAGGACAAAGCATAGCGAAATTGATAGAAAGCATAGCATGATAGGAAAAATGGAGTTTTGGAGGCCTTCCCAAGGTCCAAATATAGACCTGAAAAGTTTTCTAGAAATATGGGTATGTATACTAACTGATGAAATTCTTAAGCAGAAAAATTGACATGATCTGGCCTTTCAAACTCGTCTTCTCCTAAAAGTACTAAAAAAGGGTAGCGTGATGCTCCAAAATGCTGCAGAAAGGTCATTTTCAAGTGGTTTTTTTCTCTTCACGCATGCTAGAGTTGACCAACATTTTCCTCTGGATATTCCAAAGTGATGTCCAATTCATGAGGAGGATTAAAATACAAACCATTTGTCATTTTGAATCCTCCATCAATAGCGTAATGTGTCCCACACTACTTCTTTTGTTGTATGGCAGTTTCATAAATTGCCAAACATTTTGGGTTTTCTACACAAATTGATCTCAACGATGGCGCAATATATCTCCAACAATTAGAAATTTTACAAAATTGAGAGGGGTGTTTTTTATTTGGTATTTTTTGAACAAAAACCTCCTCCAGTTTTAAAAAATAATTTCCCATTTGTTCACAATAGTCTCTTAAAAAAGATGTCTAAACAAGACTTTGCACAATCAGAAAAATGGGATGTGAAGATGTGAATGTATCTCTTACCCTATAATACCTGTGTAAAAAGTGAGATACGTCATTGTACTTTTCCCTCTTATTAACAAAAATCTCCTCCCATTTCTCAATATTAATCTCTTATGTGCCACAATATTTTATGCAAACAGGTGACTGAAAATGTCATTTCTGGAAAATGTGCCTTCAAAGATTTTTGGAAAATGAAGTGGAATGATGGTTTAGGGGTTTCCTAAATTCTTGAGAAAATTTATGGGGGTAGGGGGTAATGTTAGGGAGTAAGGGAAAGTGGAATATTAGTAAATGAGTGAGGGGAAATAGTGAAAAAGGGAAAAACACAACGATAACAATGAATTTCTAGTGTTTGTTTTTTTTCGAGGCAATTTGCTCTGAAAATGAGGAGAAATGATTGTTGAAGATGTGGGAGCTCTTCTTTGAGATAAATGAGTGAGGTAATGCTCTTGAAATGGTAGTTTTATCTTTTAAATGTCACTTTTTCAAAATGGTGGGGTGGCCCACCAATTTCGCCATTGCTTTTGAACTTGAGTAGCTTAGGAACATTTGTAACAACTTTGAAACTTTTTAGAACCAATTATATCAATCTTGACACACTTTCTGACTTAAAACCAAACTTGAGAGAGAATTCATTTTACTACTCCTTCCTTTAGTATTTTTATGAGTGAAATGACACAATATGATGACCTTGACCCTAGTGACCTAATAAGGATGGAAGACTTCCTATGACCTTTGTGATGAATGTAACGAAACTGTTGATGAATAAAACAACAATGATGTTTGTCAAACTAAATCTTCCTCACCCGTGTTTTCAGGCTCACAAACAACCAAAGGACAACCACTAGGACTACATAAATCATCCAAATAATCAGATATTGGATCATTTCAAACCAAATAAGGTTGTTGCGACTCTAAGGTAACTACAGGCTCTTGAATCAATGATTGTGTTTTCAGATTGTGTGAGTCCTTCATACCACAAAAAATAGGAATATCACATACAATAAGAGGTTGCTGCCATTTTAAATTAGTGTCAAGCTGCTTCTCTGATTTGGTGAGTTTATAGTTTTTCTTTATCAATTCAAATGAAACGTAACATAAAGGAAAAGAGTTACTTTCAACAATTTCATCACCCTCTTCATGTTCACTGTCCAGGCTGTATAAATGCTCACCTAATTCAGAACTTCCATCAAACTTGTCCTTTCTGTCATAAACCACATGTGCAAGCTCCTCTTGTTGAGTGCATAATGTTGATTTCTTTTCAAGACTATCCTGAAATGAAAAAATGAAATAATCAGTGTACATATCATGATGAGACAAATAATCTACCTCTTCTCCTTTCGCCAATTGTTCTTGAAAATGAGTATTTTTTTGTTTCCTTCTAACAACAGGTTCATCTTGAAAGGAAAATGTTTGCATTAACCTTTACATAGTTTTAATTATTATGTCCAACTTACAGTCCGACAATGGGGGAATGTCCTCTTTCATTGCTTCATTCCTTTAAGCTTCTGTTCTAGTCCTTTTTATCGACAGATTCATTTCAACATCAACCACAGTTTTCTGCATGGCCTCCAAAGTGGCAGGGTTTCTCTCTTTAAGTTGATAAGCAATTTCGACCTCAAAACTATCTGAAAAGTTAATCATAGCCAAACCTAGGGGAGGTTTAATATCTGAAGGTATAGCATTGTAAACTTTGTTAAACATGTTTGTGAAGTATTGCACTATCTCACCAGGATGCCTCTTTATAGTCTTGTACTCATCCATGATCTGGAAAGGGTTTAGCTTGACCTCCCATCTCTCAATGAAAATATGTTCAAACTTTTGTAAAGATGATATGCTTCCTGCTACTAAATATTTGTACGATGTATTGAATTCTCCCATGAGGCTTTGAGAAAACAACCTCAATTTGACTTCCTCATAATAAAATTCCTCCAAATCCATAAAATCAACAACTCTATTGACATGTTGTGTGGCTATGATCGTACTTGTACTATCAAATTTGGGCAGTTTCTGAGAATAATTTTGTGGTAACTTATGCAAAGGGGCTCACAGTTTTAATGGAGCATATCGGGCAACAAACATGACTTTTTTTTGTGAGGAAAATATCACAGATGGACTATGAATGTCATACAGATATGGTTTGGGGGTTCTTTCACAATCAAAAGACACATTTGTAGTTTCGCTAGGATGAGGTAAAATTGTCAAAGGGGACTCATGTATTGTTTTGCATTTCTGATTGGATTTGAATAGATATGAAAAAAATTCTTTAATGTACTCAAGATAAAATAAAGGGAACTTGATACAAAAAAAACTCATATCTTGGAAAAAATTGACATGATCTGGCCCTTCAAACTCGTCTTCTCCCAAAAGTACTCAGGAAGTGTAGCGTGCTGCTCCAAAATGTGGTAGAAAGGTCATTTTCAAGTGGTTTTTTTCTCTTCATGCATGCTAGAGTTGACCAAACTTTGCCTCCAGATAGTCAAAAGTGATGTACAAGTTACACAAAGTCTGAAAATTGACATCATCTGGCCCTTCAAACTCATCCTCTCCCAAAAGTACTCAGAAAGCGTAGCGTGCTGCTCCAAAATGTGGTAGAAAGGTCATTTTCAAGTGGTTTTTTCCTCTTCATGCATGCTAGAGTTGACCAAAATTTTCCTCTGGATAGTAAAAAGTGATGTACAAGTCATGTGGAGTCTGAAAATACAAATCATTTGTCATTTTGAATCATCCATCAAAACCGTAGAGTGCCCCACGCTATGTTTTGTGTTGTATGACAGTTTCAAAAATTACCAAAAATTATGGGTTTTCTCCACAACTTTGTCTCAAGGATGGTGCAATATTTCTCCAACCATAAGACATTTTAGAAAAATGAAAGAGGTTTTTGTTATTTGGTATGTTTTGAACAAAAACGTCCTCTAGGTTTCAAAAATACTTTCCCATTTGTTCACAATATTCTCTGCAACACGATGTCTAAAACATGACTTTGCACAATCAAAAAAATAGGCTGTGAAGATGTGAATATATCTCTCACCCTGTAACACCCGTGTAAGAAGTGACATAGTTTATTTTAATTTTTCCTCTTATGAACAAAACCCTCCTCCAGTTTCTAAATATTCATCTCTGATGGGCCAAAATATGCTCTGCAAACATGTGACTAAAAGGGTCATTTTTGGAAAATGTGGCTTCAAAGATTTTTGGAAAATGAATTAGAATGATGGGTTAGGGATTTCCTAAATTCTTGAGAAAATTTAGGGGGGTAGGGGGTAATCTTAGGGAGTAAGGGAAAGTGGAATCTCAGGAAATGAGTGAGGGGAAGGAGTGAAAAAGGGAAAAACATAGCGAACTTGTTGAAAG
Organism: Picea sitchensis; assembly: GCA_010110895.2. Taxonomy (NCBI): domain Eukaryota; kingdom Viridiplantae; phylum Streptophyta; class Pinopsida; order Pinales; family Pinaceae; genus Picea; species Picea sitchensis. The sequence goes on from SNQJ01S0012965.1 coordinate 317,648, forward strand.
TGCAACAAAAATGCTGGAATGAATAACAAATTCCTAGGGTTTGTTTTTTTTTGAGAAATTTTCCCTTAAAATGAGGAGAGATGATTGTTGAATATGTGGGAGCTCTTCTTTGAGAGAAATGAGTGAGATAATTCTCTTGAAATGGTCTTTGTGGCTTTTAAATGTCACTTTTTCAAAATGGTGGGGTGGCCCACCACTTTCACCATTTCTTTTGAACTTGAGTAGCTTAGGAGCATTTAAAACAACTTTGAAACTTTTTAGAACCAATTACATCAATATTGAAACACTTTGTGACTTAAAACCAAACTTGAGAGAGATTTCCTTCTACTACTCCTTCCTTTAGTAGTTTTATGAGTGAAATGACACAATATGATGACCATGACCCTAGTGACCTAACGATGACACTGAGATGAATGGGAATCATGATGATGGGATTGGAATGATTATGATGACTCTTTGGAGTGATGACACAACAAATTTAAATGATAATGATGATTGAGACATGAAATTTTGTGAGTAGTAACAGACCTAGACCAACTAACGAGCGATCAAAATTTTATTTTGAAGACTCAATGAAACGATAAAAATTTGAAAAATACCCTAACAAACCTAGGAAGATCATATATATTTGATCACTGGTGATAGGAAAACTTTGACTGACACTAACAAGAATCATTGCTCTTAAACTTGAGAAGTACAGTGAAGGAAAACACTCTTTTGTTGTTGGTAACTACTAAATAAAACCCCTCATGTATTCCTGGAAAGGATGACACTAACTCCTCAAGGATGGAACATGTAAATCGTGTATGCATTGTCATAAATGATCCAAACGTGGAATTATGTGACTCTCAATGTGCAAGTGTTATTCTTCACAAAAAAACCCTTATTGTATGCATGGATCGGTCTTAACTTAGAAATAAGGGAGTGGACTCTCATGCTTCCCTAGAATAGGACATAGTCCCTTTAATGTTGACATTTATGACTGTCAGATGGTTTAATGTGAAATGAGCCTCAAAATAAGATAGTATATGCCAACTCAATGCACCCTTATAATCTACCAAAAAGAAACAATGTGGTTCCCTATAAGGTGCACCACTAACCACCCGTGATTTGTGTTGCATAAAAATTATCATATCCCCTTGAGTGGGCCCTTTCTATTATATAAATCCTATCCAAAAACAAACTAAAGGGTGGTGCCCCTTCTACTACCCATTATGGCATCAAACAATCTTGAATATTTCACCCTCTCTATTGTTTAATTATTTCCATGCAACACCCTTGTGTGTGTGTGATAAAAAAATTTGGCTTCTCCTTGGAGGTTTCACCCTGCCATGAGTCAAATGTGAAGTAATAGCTCAAGGAGTGTGCACTGCTACCACTGAGAATGGGCCTCAAGCAATGTTTATTTCATCACAAAAACCCTTGTAATAATCTCATAATAAATCACCCTATTGTTAGCATGCTTCTAGAACCTTGCTACCAATAAACTCCTCATAGGCTACATGCTTTTATTGGTTGTTCAAGGCCAATTCAATGAAAAGGGTAAGGTCAACATTGAGGATGTTCATGATTTTTCACTGAATATCAACAAGTATATCGACTGGAATATCTACAGGATCATCACTTAAACTCGTTGATAGCAATCTCTTGTGAAGCACATTCTATGCTAATATCACAATGTATTTCACAAAAGGAAAGAACATTGACGCCATCTTTCAGAGACATAGCAGTGCCTTATCTAGATCTCCCATATCTGTCCTTCTATAGATAATCATTATCTTATTTTCAATTATTTTTGAAGGATCTATTACAAGGTTAATATTATTTTTATGCTTGTTTTCCTCTACTACCGTATCACGATCTTTCTAAAGGTTGAGGTATAATTTCTACATTTTGCAAAGTATCCAGCTGAAACTATTGTAGAATATTTCTTATCAATTCCATTCACAAACAAAATATGAATCTGCGACAATTTGTTTATACTGACGGTGTAATCTCTTGCAATGCATGGATCTAGGAAAATTCATTTTGGGCTGATGGGATAGATGACTTGATGTCTCCTGAATAAGTCAATGCAAACATTCAATCGAGATCCACCCTTGCATGTTTTCTACACAACAACATATATCCTTTGGCCCTTTTGTTTCTACTTAACTAAAAAAACCCAATCATGTTGAGTATGATGTGAACAACACATGCAACTTATTTATCACTTTATGTCTTGGCTTGATTACATTGTCTCCTCACAATTTGAAACTATAATACTCTGTTAAATTAGGTCCTTATTGTACACTCTTGCATATAGATTGTACTTCTCAGATTTGGAAGATAGCATTTGTAGAGATAGGATAAGTACATATAAGTGTTGAACGATTCGAGGGATATGTACTTAATTTGGCATAAGAAATACCCTTCCACCTTTATCAATCAATCACTACTCATAAAAAATTGGGTAGCTCTATATAAATTCCTATGATGGAAGATCTGCCTTGCAACAGACAAAGAAATTTTCAATCAAGAATACCTCGAATCATGACAACACTTGGGATAGATTATTCCCTCGACCCAAATTAAAGAAATCTGAAGAATTAGCAACTAGTGTGCTGACAAGGAATTTGACTGGACAATGCTAACAAATATGATGTGTGAATGATTAAAATAGAAGCTACCCAGGAAAATAAAACTACCTTGAATGATTTCAGTCTTATAGAAAGTGATATTGCAACCATAGACACCAATGAAACTAACAATCCAGTTGCCTCATTTAAAAGTATAAATAAAATTTCAATTTCCTCCATTTCTATTACTACATTAATATTCAAAATGGTAGTATAATCTATAAACCTATGTTATCACATTTGGCATCATAGTAGATATAATTATGTCGAGCTAAAAATAAATACATTACTAAGATATCGATAGATAACAAGAATAAACCATAATAAATATGACATAGGAAACATCTCTTTAATATTAGAGAAACAATGTTATCTCCTTTAAGTCACAAGATCCTTGTCAAAGGTAATAACATATCATCCCTTATGAATCTGAATAATGGTGGAATTATTGACATCTATATTTCTTTATCCAGAAAATTTGTTGTCGATGAAAAAATAGATAATGATGATCATTTTAACATTGGTACAAAATCACTTACTGAAGCTACCGTTAATGAGAGACAAGAGATATTTCTTTTTGATGTATTGGCTCATATAAAAGAATATGAAAAAGGCTTGTTGGAGGAGTCGTTTGATTTACATTCATCAAAGGTGGAAGAAAAACATCTTTGTAGCTCTCCTTTTTGGGATCAAACTGCTGAAGAAGATGAAATTGGTTCTACCTCATAGAAGTGGATGAGTGAAGGTTTGTTTTCAAATAAAATCAGTGGTATCATGAAAATTCTAGAAAAATATTATGAAAGAGACAAAAAAATTGGTATTCTTTCTTCTTATCAGAAAGAATACATCTTAGAAGTTCCAGCAAGGGATTGTGAAAGAAACAATGGACTTGATTTAAACATCTCCAATTGTAGTCATTTTTTGGATGCAATGTTACAATCTTCATGCACAAGAATGGATGATTTTGTGGACAAATTGATAGAAGCGACCATGCCGGTGACATTTTCCAGGGACAAATACACTAGTGTGGAATATTTAGACGCTGGGGATGGATGTAATAAATGTGTTTCTTCTTATGTTAATTGTGCATGCGAAAGGTCTCAAATACCTTCTCATGAAAATTATGTAGTTGAAAGCTCCACTCTGAAAGGTAAAAATAGCAAAGAGAAGGATGTGTTTCCTGATAGTTGGACATTGGAGACAAATACACATATCACACTTCTATGTACAGTAAATATCTCTCCACTGCAAGCAAGTCCTTTTTATGTTTCTATAAAGGCCAAGATTCAAGTTGTTGCAGAGTCAAATTTTGCATCAAAAGAGCTAAGTGATGCATCTATAACCAGTTGTTTACCATCAAGTATGGGTTTTTCTGCAGTTGATAACCTTTTCTGTGATCACTTGGAAACTAGTGGATTGAATCCTGAGAAAATGGAGATGATAGCAAGAAACATTTTAGGCAAGTCTGGAATTCGCCAGGAAGATTCAGAAAGGAAAATAATAGTATTTGATGAGCGAGGATGGAATATTGACTACATTACAATGAGTGCTGCACATTTGGGTTACTGTTTTTGATGTCCATGGTGGAGGGGTGGATCTTATATTTCCCATCATGAAAATGAGACAGCTCAGAGATCTACTGCTTCTAATGACAACATTGTGCCTTACTGGATTCATAATGGATTTGTAACAGTTGGTGTTGAGAATATGTTTGACTCCTTTGGAAACTATGTCACACTTCACTTTGAAGGGAAGTGAAGACTGTCTATGGTTTTCAAAAGCAAGATGAGGAAGTCCTATAATACCCAAAGACACTAGAAAATGTTGTAAATCTTGTAGAAAGGTATTTGTAATGAGTTTCCATCTGATTTAAATGCAAAAGATTATGTAATGGAAACAACAACAATGATTTGCAGCATAAGCTAGGTATAGGCAGAAATACCCCTCAGTTGATGCAACTAGATTAAGCTTCAGGAGATGTTGAGAATGCATTAGTAAACATTGTGGAATGATACTTTTATTTTGAAACAAGATTCAATGAACAGGGTTATTTAAGAAATTCATTGAATTTGTGTTGGGAATTATGTTTATATGTTGTATAAGTTTGACTATAACAGTGACCAAACTAGGATCCATCCCTTTTATTTTCATTTGACAAGGAGTTTTAGGGCATCCCTGACATGCCAATTTTGGGCTTAACTAACAATGGCCACCGTTCACAACACTATTCTTACATAATAAATACTACCCAACTTAACCTGCAATTTGTTTTTTCCCACTTGTTCTTTAGCTAAAGTTGAGGGTCCAATTGAAATTTTCAAAGCTATCCAAATATCACAATTCCCATCATTCTTATTTCTTGTGCAAAAATCCCAAATCAAGTGAAGGGCAACAAGCCTCTACCACACCCATTGAATCCCCCCTGAGTCAATTCTATTGCTTTGATGTTAACTGATCTTCTAATTCCCCTTGAAATGAAGAGGTCAATTATTGAATAAAGGTAAGAGCATGAGCCAAAAAAAATTTGAATGCATCAAACTACTTGGTCCACTTAACACAATTGAAACACCAATGATGAAACATTCATCTTTCTCTTAATCTATTTCTACTAGTTGCATCTACATTATTTATTCCCATTCCATATCTACAAATGCTTCCAACTACTACAAATCTAAGTGTCTTGGTTAGCTAGGTCTAAAATCTTAGAGAACATTTCTATATACTAAGGTTGCATCATGTAGCTCAGTGATTTTATCATCCACAACCTAAATCTCCTAAAACTTATCTCTCTTCTCCAAAGGATTATTGAGTGTTTGAGCCTCATTGTTTTACTATTTAATCTCTCTTTTAACTCCTCAATGGATTTTTCCTAGTTCTGAAGCAATCCCATCCAATCCGATATTGTAGTATAAATGAGCTAACTCTTTCTAGTACCCTTCTAGAAATGCTCATTGTATATCTTTTGCTTCTTTGAGTAAAAAAATGAATTTCTCTATAAGGTCTCACATTTTATTATTACCATGTGACTTCTCAGTGTCCAACTTAGCCTATAGGGTAGCCATATTCTCCCCCAATTGCTGCCAAAGGTAGATAATATCTAAATGATTGATAGATGGGAAGTTAGGCACAAAATATGGGATGCTTGAATCATGCTCCTTTATCTCATGCCACTTGTTATGAAAATGCAACAGGCTTCATAAAATTGGTGTGACATATGTTGCTTGTGTTTTATGTGGCAAGGATGAAATGATTGAACATGATTTTTGGAGATGTTGGTCTGCCAAAATGTTTTGGACATGGTTCCAAGCTAGATTTCACGTCCTTTTCACTACCGTGATTTTGTGGAAATTTCATCTTATGGGAAACATTTGGATGATTAGGAATAATTGTAACTCCTTGTGGCAGACAATCCCATTGATTGCAATTGATTTTTTGTGGAACAATCTGTGTAATTTGTGGAAGAATAATTTGGCCTTGCTTGTGAGTATCAAATTTAGTGTTTTCCATTGAGATGTTATGTTGCTTCATCTTAGCGTGTAGGCTCATATGTTTCTCTTTTTGTCTTTTTAAGGGCAAGATTTTCCCAAAAACCATGTTATTTGTCTGATGTAATTCTCTTTTCTCCATGATGTGATCATTAATCACCCATGCCCTGATTCTGAGAACCCACATGAATATTACATATGAAGACAAAAAAAGTACACATATTTCCACTATAAGTCCTTACAATTTAAATACTTGGGTTTATGTTGGAATTCAAAAAAAAAGTTCAATTTTCTTGTGGGTATTTGAATTTAATTATTCCCTTCTACTATGTTTTTAGGTGAATGAAATTAGGCCCTGAAAAAAATGAACCCATGAAGTATTCTACATTAATTACAGCCACAATAAACAATTTCTCAAAGAAATATAAAGTTAGAATTTCGTCGAAATAGTGTACCGTGCTTTTCTCTGGTGTCTGGATATCCAAACACTGTGCCAAATATTCAAAAATTGCGCTATTGATAATTGATTATTGCTTTGTGTTTCTAATACCCTCGCACCTCATCTGAATACCCTCCAAACGTTGTTCTTGTTGATAAAGAAATAGTACGCGATTTATAGCAGATGGGAGGGTGAAATCACTAAAAAAAATCCCCTTATTCTTTGGAAATCGGGCAAATAGAAAAGTGTATCTTCCCATACCACAAAACTAGATCAGATTAAACCTTAAACCATGATTTATACCCAATGTGAGGGCAAACTCGCTACCAGAAATTTCCATATTTCTGGAAATGGGGTGAATGGAAGCTTGGAGCTCCAAAATGTAGGAGTGAAATACATTTTTTTTCTTCTCTCCCTCATTAAAACCCGGGCTAACCCTCTATACTATTTTGTTTTTTAAATAAATTAGGGACGAAAAATAAAAGTTTTAAAAAACAACTCCAATATAAAAAAATCTCCCAATAAAAATTTGGAACCCCTTTAATTTCGCCCATGAGCAAAATTTCGCCCCTAAAATCACCCATGATGAGAAGTTTTGTCTTGAGAATTATTGTAATAGAGTGCTCCTCTGTTGGAGGTTTCATCTAGTCTGTTTTTTCGTTGTTATTCTCTGCAATATTTTTGTTCCATGATATAATAATAGATCCAGTGCCTTACAAGTGGTATTAGAACACTTTCCTTGGCATAAAATTGTGGGCTAAATTATTTTCATGGTAGAGACGTATTCCAATGTTTTAAAGATACAAAGATTTGTCATTCAATGCATAAATCCAACGTCTTTTGACTTTACAAGTGTTGGATTTATCTTTTCTTCCGCATATGATTTTTTCCATTGTAATTGTAATCCTCCTGTCTATAAGGCTTCTTGTAGAATTTTTGAATACAAATTTCCTCCCAACTTTATTTTAAAAAAATAAACCTTAAAAAATAAATAAACAAGGTTTATTATGATGGATTATAAATACAAATGTCCATAGGGAGGAGAAATGAAAGCTTATGGAAAGCTAAGGTTAGGTAAAAATAAAAAAGAAAGAAACAACCCATAACTAAGGTAAGTCAAAGATAAGAATAACTAAGGTCATCCAAAGATATGAAAGAAATAACCAACCCATGACTAATTAAAGAGCATAATAAGGGATAAAAAAAGCAAACAGAAAAAAATTATAAAAATGAAATGAGAAAGAAAGAAACAACTCATACCTAATTAAAGACAATAATAAGGGATTAAAAAAAAGGAAAACATAAGAAACAAAAAAGAAATGAAGTGAGAAAGAAAGAAACAAACCATAACTAATTAAAGACCATAATAAGCGTTTAAAAAAAAAGCAAATAGAAGAAAATGATAAAAAAAAATGAAACAAGGACAAAAGTTTCTTATCCGAATCTGTCTAACATACCCAAATAAAGAAAAAAAGATTCCATAGTAAAGATACTATCCAAATTAATACTATCCAAGACATGAATACAAAAGAATACCAAACTAAAAATTAAAAATATTAATATTAATAAGAAATAAAATTGATAGAGAATAATGAAATATTTTTAAAAGGTTAAGGAAGAAAAGAGTATTTTTAAAAATAAAATCAAATTAAAAATAAAATAAATAATAAAAAAATATATAAAAATTAAAATAAAAGGGATAAAAATTAAAATAATAAAAAAATAAAAGGAAAATAGTTTAAAAAAAATTCAAAAGCAAAAGAACACCAAATTCATAGCAAGAGGACCAAAAAGACACTAAGAAGAGATAAGGAAAAGGGAATTAGCCACTATTATTGTTATTATTAATAACCTTTATCAAGTTTCTAGCTTTATGAAGAATTATAAACATTAGGATGTTGTCCTTAAATCTCTTCTTCCTAATTAGAGAAGACTCATTAATTAGAGAAGACTCATTTACTTCCTTGATTTAATTTATTAAAAAAGAATCTAGTAAAAAAATATGGTATCCATCAATCTAAAATATTTTCTTTTAGATTGATAAGCAATAGAAGCCCTTGTATGTAATCCAATCCCAATCCCATGGCCTATAAATCTGCGATTGATTGCGATTTACATTATGTAAGGGATCTATCCAGTTCTAAATTGGTTGTCTTTTATTTCGAGCTACTTTTTCCATTATTTTTAAATTGCTTTGTATTGTCATAGTAGAAGAAGAAGCGATTGAGGAGGCTCAAAAGGAAGCGCAGGAAGATGAGACAGAGATCTAAGTAACTTAACATTGGTGGATGTTCTAGGAATAGCTTGGATGTTGGAGACTTTTATTACCGTTTTTTGCAGTTTTGGCTGTTTTTTGCAGTTTTGGATGGTGTGCTTTATAGCCTTTGTTGCGGTGGAGAATGCAATTTTTTGAATTGTGGGAAAGCCTGATTGGATATTCTCATCTTCATATTTAGCATATGGAAACACGGAACCTGTATGCATCATGTCAAGTTATCTGCCACTATAGGATTATATTTTTTGGTTACAGTTAAAATGTTACACTTGATAATATTTTTTTTTCAGTTTTGTTATTTTTTGTTACCATATTTGGATTCAGTAGTTTTTAGAGGTATTCAATATTAAATTTATGAAGCTTTTTTCAATACTTCTAGTATCTAAGTATATCGGAGAAAAAAAATACTTTCATTATCCGAGTACATTGCTAGTAAGTATGAGCGAGTGGAATATCAAGATATGCATAGTTTACTCATTGCCTATCAGTTGACTGTAATTTGATGCACTAGAATGTTGTGGGTCCTTTCTTAAATCATAAATCAGTGTATGTTTTGTTTGCTCTTGAAAAATGGTTTAAGATTCATTTATTAGCTCAGTTATCAAATAACTCCAGATATGTTAAAATAATTATCCCTATAATAAAATAATTAGATGTGAATTGCAATCTAACAGTGGATTTTAAGTTTTTTTTTAATCTGATTTATATTTAAGTGTTTTTCTTTATAATAGTTTGGAGGACATTCCAAGATCATTCAAATAATTCTTTGTGAGATTATTTATTCTGTAAAGAAGAGTCTTGGCATAACTAGTAAATATAATATTGATGAAGCATATTAGACCTACAATTTATTATTATACCAGTTTATGAATTAATTCTTAGTGTTGTCATTTTTCTATTAGTAAGTTTGAGTAGCATATATTATGTTTTAATAGTTTTAAGAAAATTGAAATCCATGTTGATCAAATGGTTCTACAAGGACTTATGTTACTTCTGTTAAGAGTAGAGCCCTTTTGAGATAAATTAAATTGCATTGAAAAAAAAAGTAATTCTTTAAAAAAAAAATTCCTATTAATAAAATATTACATAATATATATAAATATATATAAGATTTTTTTTTTTTTTTAAAAGGATTAATTTATTTCCTAGAAATTATAGAGACATGCCAATATTGTTTCCAGATTTTAATTTTTACTCAAAATATTAGAATATACCCAACTTCTAAATTTAAATCATGTATTTAAATATCAAAATATATTTCAATAGACAAAGTTATAGCTTATCTTCACATAAAAGGAAGTGCATGAAGTTGATATTGAAACAAGTCGTGTGGAATTTTAATCAAATACAAATTCTTCCTAATTATAAGAAAAGTATGACTATTTTTAACCAATTATTGAAATTGGCCCTAGTATTGTTATTGTTGTGAACTCTAAAGGACAACAATGAGAATTGACACACCTTTGGGAAAAACCTCAAGTTTGTAAAGAAATCTAGGTAGATATCTTAAATCTATTGAAACTACATTTTTAGTTGTAAGCTTCAATGTATCATTATTGGGTGCACTTCCTTGAGGGTTGCACACATTATCCAGTGACTATCACATTCATATGTGCAACATATAGAATGTACACGACAATGGAAAAACAACATCACAATGATCATATGACATCTTACATATAATAGTTTGATCCATGTTGAGGCCTCCACAGTATCACCACTAAGATTTTGGATTATGATGGATGTCATTGAATGCAATTTTATTCAAAAGTAATCTCACTCAGAGACATGGATAACTTAGCCATTCCTAATAGAATATTTCAAAGATAGTAAATTGGTATTGTTGCTAACATGGTATAAATAGTAGCATATTGCATTTATGCACTAGCTTGATGAAGTGTATTGGAAAATAGAATCACCTAGATGTTGTGTGTTGTAGTTTACCAAAGTTATGTAACTACTTTGATTTTTTAGTTAAATTGTTGTTGCTAGTCCACTAAAGGATTATTATCATTTAGTGGGCTTATTGATATGAAGCAATGTTCATTAATGTGGAACTTAGAAATGCCTTGGATGTCTTACCAGTATGAGGTAATAATTTTGTGAACCATTTTAGGTTGGGTGGTAGTTAATGAATTCTATCTTAGGTCCTTCATTACATATAATTTTTTTCTTTTTACTTTACAAGGGTTGGATTTATCTTTTCTTCGTTGTCATATGCAGAGTACCTATTCTCTTATGATTTCTAAACTATGATAAGTATAATATTTTTAATGTTGCTATATATATTTTAAACACGAGCACTGTATAGAAACAAACGATAAATATTATTCTACATTAAATATAGACTAGTGCATTTTCACAATTGTTAACACCAATGTGTTATTATAATCAATGTGCATCCTTTTATATGACTCAAAATGCATCGATTTCTATATTATGGCATGCATCATCTAGTGAGTTCAAAGGAATACAGTGCACCAATATGTATATATTTTAGTCCTTTTTTTGGTTAGGAACCTAACCTCCCTAACCCTTCACTTAGGTAGAATAATATATTTCCATGTAATAAAGTCCAATATTAGTAAGGCATAGAAATAAGGAAGAATAAGTCAAATGTAAGAAGACCTAATAGAAGCCTCCCCTTCTAGAAGGATCTTCCTCTAGATTGTTCTTTTGGATAGATAGATTTAGTATGAATAGGAGTAGAGGTTATGAGAATTTTTGTAATAGAGTGCTCTCCTAAAGGTTTCATATAGTGTTTTGTTCCGCTGTTATTCTATGAAATATTTTTGTTCCATGCTATAATAATAGATTTGGTACCTTACAAGTGGTATCTGAGCACTTTCCTTAGCATAAAATTATGGGTTAAATTTTTTTGAAGGTAGATACGTATTCCAACGTCTTAAAGCTATAGACCAGTCATTTAGTATACACGAAAGAACTACAAGTGGTACTTAAGAACACATTGTTGGCCACCCTTGCAACCCCTGTTGGTACCCCTTCGAGTAGTAGTGCATCAGGCAACACTTGTATATGAATTGACCTAGATATCCGAAGCTCTAGATAAACTAATGGGCCACGTGACTGCTATATTTCCACCAAGAACAACACTCATGAATATAATCTTTAGTGCCTAGGTAGTTGCGTAGTACGGCTAAAGGCATGGTCTAGACTCCTTAGTTGGTTCCCTGAGATATTGGACTAAGTACTACTATTGGACCCCTAGCACAAGGAAAACCCTTGTTAGTAGAAACCCTGAATACCCTATCCTTTGGGATGAAAACATAAAAAAAAAAAGACAAGATCTATTATTGTGCAATTGTACCTTCTACATTCTCGTTGCGAAATTCCTAGAATTTTTTTCCTATTAAAAATTTGGCTTGGAGTATTATTCAGATCGGAGCATAACTCCATAGGAGTACAAAAAAAAGTTTGGATCCTACTAGAACCATTATTTCTTCTATCATTTCAAATATCGGTAACATCAACTCCTATCTTACTCTAGTGGAATCACTTGATTTGATAACCATCACTCAATTGACTGCCATGTGTCAGCAATGTTATGACGCATTGAACAATTTGACCACCTTGTTTAAGCCCACCCAAGAGCCTTTCTCCTCTTCCGCACCTTATAACCCTGATGGTCCTGAATCCTTCTAGTCCACGTCTTTTCCTCCCTACAATTTTCAGTGGGACCTGCATCCCTCTCGTGTGGAGGTGAATAAATTTGATGGCTCAGATCCCACATACTAGGTAATTCAAATGGAACCTTAGTTCTCTTTGTACAATATTATTGATGAGTTGGCCAAACTAAGGTATGGTGTTCTCCATCTAGATTTGGAACGTTGGCAATGGTGGTAATGGAGAAAAAATGCTCTCCAAGGGTATGTGGCTTGGACATAATTTGTTGCAGAAATTTATGAATTCTTTGACACTCACACCCACCATTTAGGCCATTTGACAAAGTTGAAACAATCTGACACAGTGGAAGACCTTATAGTTTCTTTTGAGCAATTGGCTTTCCAGAAAAAGGCCATGTCCAATGCTTTTTTTCGAGAATGTTTTATCAGCGACCTCAAGGACGAGATATGTGCCCATGTCCTCATGGCTCGGCCTCAGAGTTAAGAAGAATCTACTAAAATAGATAAGGATCAATTTCCCTCCTAGAAAGCATAGAGGCATGCCCATATTGTTTCAAGTTTCTAATATTTACTCAAAATATTAGAATATACCCATCTTCTAAATTTAAATATTCTATTTAAATATTAGAATATATCCCAATAGACAAATTTATAGCTTATCTTCACATAAAAGCTAGTGCATGAAGTTGACATTGAAACAAGTTGTGTGGAATTTTAATCAAATAGAAATTGTTCCTAATTATAAGGAAATCATGAAGATTTTTAACCTATTATTGCAATTGACCCTAGTGTTGTTATATTTGTGACCTCTAAAGGACCAAAATGAGAATTGACACAACTGTGGGCAAAAATTCAAATTTTTAAAGAAATCTACTTAGACATCTTAAATCTATTGACACTACATTTTTAGTAGGAGGCTTCAATGTATAAATGATGGGTGCACTTCCTTGAGGGTTTAACAGATTATCTAGTGACTATGAAAGTCATATAAGAAACATATAGAATGTGAAATACAATCAAGAAAAATAATATCACAATGGTCATATGACATCTTACATATAATAGTTTGATCGATGTTGAAGCCTCAACAATATCAACAATAAGATTATGGATTATGATGGATGTCATTGAATGCAATTTTAATCAAATGTAATCTAACACAGAGAGAGGATAACTTATCCATGCCTAATAGAATATTTCAAATATCGTAAACTAGTCTTGCTGCTAACATGGTATAAATACTAGCATATTGCATTTAACCACTAGCTTGATGAAGTGTATTGGAAAATAGAATCACCTAGATGTTGTGCATCGTAGTTTACCAAAGTTGTGTAACTTCTTTGAGTTTTTAGTTAAATTGTTGTTCCTAGTCCACTAAAGGATGATTATCATCTAGTGAGCTTATTGATATGAATCAATGTTCATTAATGCAGAACTTAGAAATTCCTTGAATGTCTTACCAATATGAGGTAATAATCTTTTGAATCAACGCGTGATGTGCTTTGTTCGTAACATCAAGTTTGTATAGGCCTCCTGCTCTGACTCTTGTTGCAACAGTTTTGAATTGGTCCAGCAGATCCTTCACTATGCAATAATTCTTGAAGAATTCAACCTTCAAGTTTTGATCTATAATGGTGAACACAAAGATCAATTTTTTCGTTATCCCTGGCACATAAACAACATTGTGAATGTGACGAATAGTACCATTCGCCAATGTCACAGGAATGTCTCTGTATCTCTTGATCTGATGAACGCGGCCATCTCCAAGATATATGCTCGCTCCATTTTGTGTTTCTTTAAAATTAGTGTACCACATCTTATTGCATGTCATATGTAATGATGCTTTAGAATCCACAAACCAGGCATTAGAATCATTCGTTTTAGTAGATAAAGTAGTGCTAGGTAAAAACAAACTAAGATCTCGTGAATCAAAATTTGGGGGTTCATCAATATCATCACTAGCAATGGATAATCTGAGATCATGATTTGAATATTTTTCTGCATAATGACCTGAAAGTGTTCTAGGTTTATTCCTAGCCTCATCACTCTTCTTCTTATGACAGTCTTTAATATGATGTCCAGGTCGATCACAATAAAAACAACTCTTTGACTCATTCCTGTTAGATTGCATACCTTGATTCGTCCTTGGAGATTGTCTTCTCTGCGATGAACTGCCTCTCTTCCATGAACTTCCTCCTCTGCCTCTTTCTCCTGATCTCCCTCTCACAGATCTCTTATTTGACCACAATGCCAAATCTGTATTCTGAGGCTTCAGATTCCCGCGCCTCTCTTCCTCTTGCAGCAAAATACCTATCAATTTTTCAAAAGTAGGAGGTTTCTCCCTTGCTGCGAGACTTCTTATGAACATCTGATAATCTTCTAGCATACCAATTAAGGTAATAATGACAAGATCAGTGCTGGAAATTGTTTCCCCTATATTTCCTAACCCGTCTTTCACCTCTTTAATACGACCCAAAAATGAACTAACGGATTCATTTCCATCCATCTTAATGCCTAGCATTTAAGTTTTCAGGAACAAAATACAATTTGTGTTGCTAGTTTCATAGAAGGCTTTAAGTATTGTCCATGTTTCAACAGAAGTATTAGCTTCTCTAATATGTGGAATTATGTTATCTTTAACAGACATATGTAACAATACCTTTGAGTTGTTTTCGTGTTTATCCTAGTCTTGGATCTATGGTGTTGTCGTACCAGCAGCCGCATCAAGTTTCACTTCAGTTCCCTTCGCAATGGTCAAGATACCATAGAATTCCATGAGTGTTTGCATCTTGAATTTTCAGTTAACGAAATTTGATCCATAAAACTAGTTGGATTCATTGAAGTAGGTATCCGCTAGAGGATTCTCCATCTCTGTAAGTGTCTGCGCATTCAATAAGACAATAAATCCTGGTATCACCAAACACACTTCGATTTTGAACTTTCGTCAAGTGTTGAGTAGTCCATCCCTCTGCCTTCGGATCCACCAATCCAACTCTATCTCGACTCTAGCTTTCTTAAGAAAAAACCTTAAAAAAAAGAATCTTTAACACCCTTCCATACTTAAAAAAAAAAACGCATGCTTATTTATAAAAAAAAAGTCTCTCATATAAAAGCTCACATGTAAAAACCTCTCATATAAAAAAATCTCACTCATGTATAAAGAGCTCACATATTAAAAAACTCTCATATAAAAAATCTCACACTCATGTATAAGCTCACATATAAAATACTCATACTTGATGAGGGTAGAGTGCTCCTAAAAAAAACTCACTCAAACCTCAACAACTTAAGATCTCCTTTATATTTCAACTCATGCAAACGCATGCAAATCACACTCATGCATGCATGCAAATCGTGAATGGAGGAGGCTCTTTCAAACAAAACTTATGCTTGCTACCCAAAAAAAAATTCTCACGCTTCAAGCTCAACCTTCAATGGCGCGCGACTCGGATCTCACCAAATCTCAAGATGAAGACAAATTCACACTTTAATTTTGATTGACCATCCTTTTCTGAGAATTGTTCACCTCTTATCACTGCGCGCGCGTACCTTTGACTGGGTCTCACTCGGGCACCCACGACTCGACCTTTCCACAGCTCACTACACGTGAGTTTCTCAAACTTGAAGGGGCTCTCTTCGTACAAATTCACGATTCCCAAAACCAAACGGTCAGCGCTCGTCAATCTGGAGAAGGGTAGTGCTAGCGCTCTATCAATACGGCAGGGGGACGTTGGGCGGAATTCATAGCGCTCTCCACATGTGGAAGGGGGAGCGTCGACGCAATATCGCTCTTAGCTGCATACAACGGGAGCGCGAGGAAGTGTGAGGGCGTTAGCGCTCCTCTAACAACACTGTAACACTGTATAGGGGGTTGTTGGTGATTCTTCAAAATCAATTCGATATCCTACACTTTGAATCTTGTCTCAGAGAGTTGGATCTTTTCAATGTCTAATTCGTTCTGATATCAATTTAGAATTAGTAAAACCAACATGCAGGTGAGACTATGCTCACAATGTAAAAACTGATTACATCATTATATAGGAAACTACTTTACTTAGTCAGTTACAACAAACCACAGATAACTAGAATCTACATTAAGTAAAGTAGAGTTCAACTATGCTACTGACTCTTGCAGCTGACTCTTGTAAGTGACACTTGCTCCATTATTTCCAGATCTTATATCGACTAGTCTTTTGCTTGGGTTTGTTTTTATGGTATAATTCAGATGGTAGTCTTTTGCTTGGGTTTGTTTTTATTGTATAATTCAGATGGAAGAGTTTTCTTTAGAACAGCCAAATTGGGCTTGAACATTAGGATTCTTTTTCCTTTTACAAATTTATGGTTTTGGTTTTGTTTTCCTACTCTATCATCTCGCTGTGGAGGACAAGAATTTTTTAAAAACGAAATTGTGTTTTCAGTCTTTTTCCATGCAGAGAGATTTTCACTCCCACGATTGAGACTGATCCAATGTTACGTTTGCATTTAGACTCTTCTGTAACAAATGTTGAAAGGCCTACATTGTAGATTGCAGTTGTCTCTTGTTTCATCACTCTATTGTTAAGCGATAGAAGCCCTTGTATGAAATTAGCTTCTATGAAATTAGTGTGTGCAACGGGCATATTTATTGTCCCATGCTTGTAAATCTGCAATTGATTGCGATTTACATTATATAAGGGATCTATCCAGTTCTAAATTGGTTGTCTTTTATTTCTGGTTACTTTTTCTTTATAGTATTTTTAAATTGCTTTGTATTGTCACAGTGGAAGAAAAAGCGAATGGGGAAGCGCAGGAAGATGAGACAGAGATCTAAGTAACTTAACATTGGTGGCTGTTCTAGGAATAGCTTTGGATGTTGGAGACTTCTATTATTGGTTTTTGCAGTTTTGGATGGTATGCTTTCCAGCCTTTATTGGTTTTTGCAGTTTTGGATGGTATGCTTTCTAGCCTTTGCTGTGGTGGAGAATGCAATTTTTTGAATGGTGGGAACGCCTTTTTGGATATTCTCATCTTCATATTTAGTAGATGGAAACACGCACCTTGTATGCATGTCAGGCTGTTTCCTGTTATGTTATATGCCAATATAGGACTATATTTTTTGGTTACACTTGATAATATTTTGTTTAAGTTTTGTTATTTTGTGTTATCATATTTGGATTGAGTAGTTTTTAGAGGTATTCAATATTGAATTTATGAAGCTTTTTCCAATACTTCCATTATCTATGTATATTGGAGAAAATAAATACTTGCATTATCTGAGTACATTGCTGGTAAGTATGAGCGAGTGGAATATCATGATATGCCTATTTTACGAATTGTCTTTCATTGTAATTTGATGCACTAGAATGTTGTGGGTCCTTTCTTAAATCAATGTATGTTTTGTTTTCTCTTGCAACATGGTTTAAGATTCATTTATTAGCTTAGTTATCAAATAACTCCAGTTATGTTAAAATAATTAGGCTGATATTAAAATAATTAGATGTGAATTGCAATATATAACAGTGGACTCTAAAGCTTTCTTGTAATCTGATTTATATTTAAGTGTTTTTCTTTGTAATAGTTTGGAGGACATGCCAGGATCATTCAAATAATTCTTTCTGAGATTATTTATTATGTAAAGAAGAGTTTTGGTCTGACTAATCTGGCCAGTAAATATATTATTCATGAAGCGTATTAGTCCTACAATTTATTATAATACGAGTTTATGAAGTAATTCTTCGCTTTGCCATTTAGCAATTGGTAGGTTTGAGTAACAGGTATTAGTTTTTAATAGTTTTAAGAAAACTGAAATCCATGTTTATTAAATGGTCCCACAAGGACTTATGTTACTTCTGTTAAGAGTAGAACCCCAACTTAAATTGCATTGAGCTTAAAAAAAATGTATTTTTTTCCAAAAATATCTTATTAATAAAGTATCACATGATATATATATATAAATATATATAAGAATTAAAAAATCTCTAAAAGTATTAATTTCCTACATAGAAAGCATAGAGGCATACCAATATTGTTTCCAGCTTCTAATCTTTAATCAAAAGATTAGAATATACCCAACTTTTAAATTTAAATCATTTATTTAAATATCAAAATATATCTCAATAGACAAAGTTATAGCTTATCTTCACATAAAAGAAAGTGCATGAAGTTGATATTGAAACAAGTTCTCTAAAATTTTAATCAAACACAAATTCTTCCTAATTATAAGCAACCCATGAAGATTTTTAACCTATTATTGCAATTAACCCTAGTGTTGTTATTGTTGTGAACTCTAAAGGATCAAAATGAGAATTGACACACCTTTGGGAAAAACCTCAAATTTGTAAAGAAAGCTAGGTAGATATCTTAAATCTATTGACACTACATTTTTAGTGAGGCTTCAATCTATGATGGATGGGTGCACTTCCTTGAGGGTTGCACACATTATCTAGTGACTATCACATTCATATATGCAACATATATAATGTGCAAGACAATCAGTAAAAACAGCATCACAATGGTCATGTGACATCTTATATATAATAGTTTGATCCATGTTGAAGCCTCCACAATATCACCACTAAGATTTTGGATTATGATGGATGTCATTCAATGCAATTTTATTCAAATTTAATCTAATGCGGAGACATGGCTAACTTATCCATGCCTAAGAGAAGATTTCAAAGATTGTAAACTACTCTTGTTGCTAACATGGTATAAATAGTAGCATATTGCATTTATGCACTAGCTTCATGAAGTGTATTGGAAAATAGAATCACCTAGATGGTGTGTGTTGTAGTTTACCAAAGTTATGTAACTACTTTGAGTTTTTAGTTAAATTGTTGTTGCTAGTCCACTAAAGTATTATTATCATTTAGTGAGCTTATTGATATGAATAAATGTTCATTAATGTGGAACTTAGAAATGCCTTGGATGTCTTAACAATATGAGGTAATAATTTTCTGAATCATTTTAGGTTGGGTCAGTTAATGAATTCTATCTTAGGTCCTTCATTACATAGAATTTTATTCTTTTGACTTTACAAGTGTTGGATTTATCTTTTCTTCGTCAGAGCATAGACTCTCTTATAATTTCTAAACAATGATAAGTATAATAAAGTTAAGGCACTGATACATAAGCTATTTTTAGTTCCCTTGTATATATTTTAAACATGAGCACTATATAGAAACGATGTGTTATTATAATCAATGTGCATCCTTTTATATGACTCAAAACACACCGATTTCTATATTATGGCATGCATCATCTAGTGAGGTCAAAATAATAGAGTGCACTAATATGTATATGTTTTATTTCATTGTTGTTTTTAGGGACCTATCCTCCCTAACCCTTCACTTAGGTAGAATAATATATTTCCATGTAATAAAGGCCAATATTAATAAGGTCTAGCAATAAGGAAGAATAAGTCAAATGTAAAAAGACCTAATAGAAGCTTCTCCTTCTAGAAGGATTTTCCTCTAGATTGTTCTTTTGGATAGATAGATTTAGTATGAATAGGAGTAGAGGTTATGAGAAGTTTTGTCTTGAGAATTATTGTAATATCCCCAAGGATGAGCCCTAGTTGTATTTATGAATTGTAAACATGTTTTGTAGGATGGTGAGTGGAGTGTTGATAAACTCATGGGCTT
>SNQJ01S0012965.1:337740-350268 GCA_010110895.2 Picea sitchensis
GCTGAAAGGCCTGACGTCTTTGGTCAACCTCTACATTTTCTCGTTAATGTCTTCCTCCTGCTTACCCTTACTACAACCTACTAACTGAAGTTAGACTAAGACCTAGCCTGTTCATACATAGTTCGGTCCAGGATCCTGAGTTGAAACGATATCATTCTGAGTTTGTTCTCTTTCGATCACCCTCAATAAAAAAATCGTGACATCAACTGATGGGTGTCGGGCTCTGCTCCTACTACAATCCACGAGTTACTTTTGACGCCAACATTTCTGGCACTGTTGCCTGGGACGAAATTGAATATTTTCCCTGGGATTGAATGAAAAATCTTACTGGTTTTGAGGGTGCATCAGAACCTAATACATCGAAGTCTGAAACTGTGCACCTGGTGACTCCACTGTGGTGACTCCAATGTTTCCACTTCACTATTTCAGTTGTGGCTACTTTTAGCACACCTGAAAGTTGACCCAGAGGAGATTTCTCGATAAGTTTTTCAGCAACTGCTTTCTCATCTTGAGAAGTTCCCTGGGGTAACGACAATGCTAGGATCTGGCCTTTGATGGTAAACAAAGACCAAACACATTCAAAGTTGCACATATTTCACCTGGCGACTCCATGATTAAAGGATCTATTGGCGACTTTGCGATTTTGAAATGGAAAGGATCCTAGCTCAAAGGTTTGCTCTTAATTTTTTGGTTGTTCCTGATTTTCCTAATGTTGTCCCTACTCCGAATGAATGGGGTGATTATTTGCCCATATTTAGAGAGCGTAAAGAGGACAACCCTGCTGAACATCTCCATGAGTTTCATGAACTCATGCATCAGTGGGGAATACATCATGAGGATGTATTATTGAAAATTTTCATGTTCTCATTAGCAGGAGATGCTCGTGAGTGGTATTTCTCCTTACCTCTTGCCAGCATCTCCTCCCTGGAGCAGTTTCATGCAGTTTTCAATAAGCATTGTCAAAAGTTCTACTCCTCTGAGTTATTTTTTCATAACTGTTGTGAGGAATGGGAAGGCCATGATCAAGATATGGCTGTGTCTAATGAAAACTATAAGGATGAGGACCATATGGAGGAATATTATGCTATGGGCAAAGTTATGGAGCTGATTAAATCTCTCTCTGCCAAACTAGAAAGGTTAGAATCTGGAGAAAGCGCAGAGGATTTTCTAGTCCTTGAAGAGGATGTTCTTGGCAGCTCTACTGAGGCTGATGTCGAAGATTTCATAGCTGTAGAGGTCTTACATCTTGCTCTTAATGTACCTACTGCCCCAAGCTTTGATGATTATCTAGATGAGGAGCATCAGAGCCCCACAATACAGTTGCTAACCATAGGAGCGTCTAGCCTGTATATGACAGCTATGCATCGGATTTTGAGTTGGATATGTAGGACTTCCAAGAGAAGACTGCAGAGCCTTATCCTCCATTCGTTAAAGAAGAATATTACGAGGAAACTAGCCATCCCGGGCCCGTAGAGATCACCGAGTAGCGGATTGAAGAGAAAATCTTTCCCATGGGTCCTGTTTATCATGATTATGAATCTGACCCTTGGGAGAGAAAAGAAGAAGAACTAGAGGAGCAACAGGGAAGAGCATTTTATCTCCTGTTCAGAGTTGGTTAGAAAGCAGCCAACGCCTGAAAACAGTCAGTCTACATCAACTTCTCATCCACTTGTGCCTACTAGATATATTCAGCCCAGTGTGAGTAGCTATGTAGCAGAAAACGCTGCCTGTTACAAATCTTCCAAGATCTGCCACTCATTCTATGAGCCTGTCAACAACTACATGGAGTGGCATTTCCTTCATACTTTGGAGCTGCCCTATTTCATCTCAACTTCAACCCTTGGAGAAAAGTTGAAGGATGTAACCGTTCTGCTATCGCGGTTACATCATCTGTTACCAATTATTGACAGAGTGAAGGATCTTCCCTTTAGGAAGTTACTTGAATGGATATGGTGGAAGTTTACTTTCACCTAGCCCCATGTAAAGGATTTTATTAGTTTAGGACTGTACATGAATAAGCTCCTTTGAGCATGTATGTTTATTTTGTTTTTCTTTTACTTTTCGGATTGTATTTTTAGAAGGGTGTTTTGAGCTTGACTCCATAGCCCAACAGAAGGCACTGAAGCTGCAGAATGAGTTCTTAGAGCATCACATGGATGACTCTATCCCCCATGGAGCTTAACGTTAACAACAATTCTTGTAAGGGGGGGTGTTTTCTCTCCAAGATTCGAGCCCGTGGCATAAAATGCAAAGAAACGGGGCTTAAAAAACCCATCAAATGCATTTTTCCCAAGGTCGCAACCATGAGCGCAATGTGCAACATGCCGAAAATTCATTTCGAGTTAAAAATGAAAGAAGGTGGGCAGCTCCAGTATTCAACGACGAGGATCAATCAATGGAGAAGATTGACGGTCCGTGGGTAATTGCGGTCAACGGAGTTGCGTGAGGTTTAGTGCAAGAGATAGCACCCATATCGCCGAAATGATCGAGGTCATTCAATCCAGTGGGGACAGGTGGTAGCTAGTCGGCGTTTCAGGGATCACAAGTTGGGAGGATAGGGTTCTCCCTTGGGTTTCAAAACCCCAAAACACGAAATGTGATAGCCCCAGGAGCCTGGCCCATGGTCATGGCCTAAGGTTCGGTTGAAAGGTGGAGCCTAAAGAAGAGGACAGGGGGGATTTCGGGATATTTAAAGTGAAAGTGCTGATGTGATCTGAACCATCCACCCTGGGGATGCGTGGCGAAAATCCATGGTTTCGCAGATTGAGCAACCGGGAGAATGAAGACAAGATACATCATGTATCCCCGGTGCGTGAAACCCCGAAAGGATCAGGGTCGTTCAATGAGAGCGATCTCGATCATCCTATCTTATAAGACATGTGGCAGAGGGTTTAGGCCAGAAGGGGCCCCACGTCTAAATATTGATCCAGACCATTCAACCAGGGGATGAGTGGCGCGCGATTAAGCCCGGTTGCTATTTCGGCTACCGGGACTTCAAAGGACAAAGGGTTGCTCCTCCACTGCATTTCGAAACCCTGAAACATGAGATTAGAAAGCCCCCGAGGATAGGCCCACGATCCTAGCTGGTGATTATATGAGCGAGGGGTAAGGAAGGAACCAACACGATGTAGACCCCTTTGCGATTTCAGCGATCAAGATTATCAAGGGTGAGGAGTTTACTCCTTCCCATTGCCGATACTCGAAATCCGTGGAGCACCTTTGGTTTTAGCACAAGGTCACAACCCACTATTATATGGAAAGTAGGGCCAAAGGGAAAAGATAGGAACCTGTTCAGACCACAGACGGCTAAGAGTCAGATAAGGAAGAAATCCTGGCCGTCGATGCTAAGGGAAGATCAAGCCATTGGTTTGGATAGTGCAATTTTGCAACACAGGGTATCGGGGATCCTGGACACAGCATGAGGAAATCCCCGAAAGGAAAACGCCTAAGCGTCCTTGAAGACAGTTGCATGGCTTTGTGGTTACGTTGAGAGTGAAACCTGAAGAAATGAAGGCTGGCCTCCAAGCTTTAGAAAGATGACACATGGTCACTCTCTGTGTATTCAATCTCGACCAACCTCCATGGAAGAAACAGTTAATGAAGATTGAGCAGGTGGTTGAGATCTCAGCTCAACCCATAAATGGAAGGCGTGGGGAGGGTCAGAAGCAGTCAGCTCATGGTACTCCGATGGACAGTTTCCGTGCAGAAGCCATGTCGTCTGAAGAAGTGTTATACAAGAAGCTATGTGTACAGTTTGAAGGAATATCATGCGCACGTAAAGCCTTAAATGAGGTAGCTCGACTACCCTCCTGGGGCCAAGGAGGTGAATTTCTCTGAGTGTATAGACTCAGTTTTCATATTTTGTAAGCATGGTTGGTAGAGCTAAGTTCCCTGTTATATGGTTTTGATGAAGCACTAGTTTCTATGATCATGTATGTGCATCCAAGATTTCTTGTTTAAATGGTAGTGAGCTTTCTTATTTACTCTATTTCCTTCTGATGCTAAGGAGTTCATGATCGATAGATTCACATGAACCATTGTGACTGTGTTATGATAAATGATTTGTTGTAACGCTGTGATATTCCTTAGTTTCCTTGTGATTTAAATTCTAGGAGTTCTCATGTTTAAATCATTCATCCTTGGGTTGCTGAAAGGCCTGACGTYTTCGATCAACTTCTACATTTTCTCGTTAATGTCTTCCTCCTGCTTACCCTTACTACAACCTACTGACTAAAGTTAGACTAAGACCTAGCCTGTTCATACATAGTTCTGTCTAGGATTCTGAGTTAAAACGATATAATTCTGAGTCTTCTCTCTTTCGATCACCCTCGATAAACAAATTGTGACATAAACTGATGGGTGTTGGGCTATGCTCTTGCTGCAATCTAGGAGTGACTTCTAACGCCAACAGATTGTATGCCTCAAGAATGGTGGTCAGCTTAAACTTCCAGTTTACATAGTTTTCACCATCAAGCTTGGTGGATTCATTTAAATATGAATCGGCGAGAGGGTTTTCCATCTTCACGCGTATCAATTATTACCAAAATTTTTAAAAAAAATATTGCTGGATTTATTTTACCTCCCAGCAAGCTCCTCCTCAGCAGTCTTATCCGATCAACAAACAGTTTATAACCGAATATATAGATAGCTGCTAACAGAACCAAATGCAGCAATCAACAACTCCTCCATAGGCAGCTCCAAAATCAGAATTACAACGCCAATCAACACTCCACATGCATGCAGGGGACGCAGCTGCACGCAGTCGATTTCGAATGAACCAGGAAACTCTTCACTCTGCAAAAGAAATGGTGGTCATTCACACTCTTCACGCAGGTTTTAGGTAGTGTGGGCTCCTCCTCTTCACGTAGGCACCTGGGCAAGTCAACAGCCACAACAGTCATCAGCGCGGACTCCTCCTCTTTACTCACGAACCAACATACAATAGTCAGTCGAGGGATGGCGCAACGACAACACGCATTCACAACAACACTCCACCAATCGACGTACACCTCAACAAATAGAATTAACAACACGCATCCACAACAATGGACAAACGTACCACGCAGGAACTATGCAGAGTGAAGGCACAACGCATCAGTTCACAACAATCGCAGGACGCAACAATCTGGAGCAATTGCAATTCTTAGTTCCAGCCCTCACGCTCACAGTTTGGTTCACGAGAAAACAACTCCCTCGAACATCTCACGGTAGTGGCGACTCTGTCACACCTGAGCTCTAATACCATAACAAAAAATTAAACACAAACCTCCCACAAGTGATACGGAGCTCACACAACTTGATATTCATCGAAGGAAACTAGGTACATTTCTAATTATAGTGCTCACCTATAAACTAGGAGTTGAATCCTTTATTTCTGGATATTATAATCTAAAATGAGATTCCGGTTCATCTATCTTTTGTTATCATCTATCTTTTGTTATGGAAAATGGGATTTATTGTTTCTCCAGAGCCCATGAAAACCACCTTAGTATTTGAAAACAAATTTGCAAAGGAAAGAGATGTGGTTTTATAAACCATTTATCAAAATCCCTAATTCATAAGTTTGTGGAGCTTATTGAGTTTGTGGAGCTTATTGTGGTGGTTTTGAATTGTAGATGTCTACCTCCTTGATAGAAATATACATGTTAAATATCCACAACTTATCAGGACCATAGATCACGTATCTACCACCACGGTTGGATTTTCTTTAAACATTGAGGAAGCATGATGTAATCTAAGTCATAGATTTGATCTTGATAGTTCAAATCATGATTGTTTGTGGTAGTCTCGACTTTGTGGTTCTGGAAAGGCTCTTCATCACAATGCAATATGCACCATTAATTGATTTGTGCAGAGACAAGATTAACTATTCGTGATATTTTACAATATTTGTTTCCTCAAAAAGGTCATTCCCCATAATAACGTGTGGGTGGTAGATCTTATCAACTTGAATCTCATTTGGGTTGTTTTGGGCGTTTTAGTTTCTTTGTTTCCTTATGGAACACCAACTATTGATCACTTGAATATGTGGAAGGACCATTACCTTTTACTATGGAGATATATGGTTATTTCTCCTTTCACCATTACATTTGTAGGACATCCATAAAATATTTGGGATGAAGATTTTACTTGCAAATTTAATTATGATACACCAAGCTCCTTCCAAAGAAAAAATAACTTTACACAATGGAATATCATAGCTTGAAATCAAGTGTACATTCCCAACATAATTTATCAACCACCTCAATATAGTGAAATTAACCTCCATGAAACCAAGTTTACAAAAAAAAGATTAGAAATTGAAGACTTGGCAACATAAAATATTAAGCAAGACCATTTGAAGCTACAATAATGCTAATGTAATGTAGTTACATAAGAATACCATCTTGAAATATTCAAAGGTTTCTAGATTGTAGTCTTTTAGTATTAATGCTAAAAACTTAGAATGAAATGCTCATAACACCTTTCGAGTAGTCCTTGCCTCTTTAATGACCCACCTTAAATATTCTTCCAAAATATCATAGAAATAAATGAACAACTTTACTGACCAACCATTTAGGCGTGGACTTTTGTCCTTCTTAAAATATAATAGGATTTATTTTAATTCCTCCTTTGTGACTTCTTCCATCAACAATTGATGTGTTTCCTCTATCTTAGTTATGGGAAAAAAGTAGTTAACTTTAGGATTTTAGCAATGTTGTCCTTGTCTGGTTCTTTATATATGTACCTTATTTCAAGAATCACATTAAATGTCTTCACTTTACTTCCATCTCACTTTTTCATTTCCCAAATTGTATTTGATTCTCCTTCCATGCTTTACAAAATTATGAATTTCATTTTTTTTTAATTTGCATCTCTCTCAAAGTAGACATCCTTGGTTTTCATTCTCCAATCTACCTCTCTGCAATCTAGCATCTTCTGCTTCCTAGATCCCAAATCCCTTATCCTCACCTTCTCTTCCTAAAAAATACTTCGTCCTCATTAAAACTTACCCATTCTTTTTTAACCAATTCGTGGTACTCCTCCTCCAACCAAAAAAGATTAAATTTGAAGGGACTGGGTGACTTCATATCCTAGCTCTCTATGTGCATTAAAAAGGGTAAGTGATCTAACCCCCCTCCAACCTCCACCAAAAATCTAACCTTGTCTTATTTAGTTAGAAGGTTCTCAAATACCATAAATCTAAGTCTCTTTGATACAACAACATCACTAAATCTATTAGTCATCTAGGTGTGCACACATTTTATAGGTTTAAGTGTGCACACATTTTATAGGTTTAACATTGCAAAACCTACTTCTTCTATTTTATATTTGAAAAACAATTCATCCTAGCCAACCTAGCCCACACACCTTGAGCCACCAAAACTTGCAATCCAATATTCTTAAGTGCTTTGTACTTTGTAATCACAACCTTTTTAAACCCTAGCCAGCTTCACACTTTGAACCAAGAATACATATTTATCCTTTATAAACCCTAGGCTGAAAATAGATTGATTCACCCCATTACTAAGACCTTGTTGAACGAAAAGACAAAAACTTGTTTGTCATCACAAATCGCAAGGGCATTTCTTTAGACACCGTTAGTGTGATCAACAAGTTGATCACCGTCGGCCTCCATCGTAGCCTCCCATATACTATTTACGAGAAGCGCTCCATTGCATTTCAATGTTGGAAACCCTATATTGCATTTCATTGGAGTAAGGGCTCTGGCGATTTGATAGCGATCGAAAGGTTTTATCCTTCGCACCGGCAATGAGGGCCAAGGTTAGTCTTCGTTTCGATTCTACGGACTTTTGCTTATATCGGCTCGTCTTTTGCTTGGGTTTGTTTTTATGCTGTAATTAATTCAGATGGAAGAGTTTTCTTTAGAACAGCCAAATTGGGCTTGAATATTAGGATTCTTTTTCATTTTACAAAGTTATGGCTTTGGTTTTGTTTTCCTACGCAATCGTGTTTTCAGTATTTTTCCCTGAGGGAGATTTTCACTCCCACGATTGAGAGTGATCCAACATTACGTTTGCACTTACACTCTTCTGTTACAAAATTTGAAAGGCCTGCATTGTAGACTGCAATTGCCTCTTGTTCCATCATTCTATTGTTAAGCGATGGAAGCCTTTGTATGTAATTAGTGTGTCTACGCAACCGGCATATTTATTCTCCCATCCTGGGGCCTGTAAATATGCTATTGATGGCGATTTACATTATGTAAGGGATCTATCCAGTTCTAAATTGGTTGTCTTTTATTTCTGGTTACTTTTTCTTTATAGTATTTTTAAATTGCTTTGTATGGCCACAGTGGAAGAAGAAGCGAATGAGGAGGCTCAAAAGGAAGCGCAGGAAGATGAGACAGAGATCTAAGTAACTTAACATTGGTGGCTGTTCTACGAATAGCTTTGGATGCTGGAGACTTCTATTACTGTTATTTGCAGTTTTGGATGGTGTGCTTTCTAGCCTTTGCTGTGGTGGAGAACGCAATTTTTTGAATTGTGATAAAGCCTGCTTGGATATTCTCATCTTCATATTTAGGAGATGGAAACACGCACCCTGTATTCATGTCAGGCTGTTTCCTGTTGTCTGCCACTATAGGACTATATTTTTTTGGTTACAGTTGAAATGTTACACTTATAATATTTTGTTTAAGTTTTTCTTTTTCAGTAGTTTTTAGAGGTATTCAATATTGAATTTATGAAGCTTTTTCCAATATTTTCATTATCTAAGTATATTGGAGAAAATAAATGCTTACATAATCTGAGTACATTGCTGGTATGTATGAGCTACTGGAATATCACCATATTTCTATTTTACTCATTGCATGTCAGTTCACTGTAATTTGATGCACTAGCATGTTGTGGTCCTTTCTTAAATCAGTGTATGTTTTCTTTGCTCTTGCAACATGGTTTAAGATTCATTTATTAGCTCAGCTATCAAATAACTCCAGATATGTTAAAATAATTAGCCTGATATTAGAATAATGTGAATTGCAATTACTTTAAGGCTTTCTTGTAATCTGATTTATATTTAAGCGTTTTCCTTTATAATGGTTTGGAAGACATGCCAGATCATTCAAATAATTCTTTCTGGGATTATTTATTCTGTAAAGAAGAGTTTCGGCCTGGTTAATCTGGCCAGTAAATATATTATTCATTAAGTATATTAGTACTACAATTTATTATTATATTAGTTTATGAAGTAATTTTTAGGGTTGCCATTTAGCAATTAGTAGGTTTGAGTAACAGTTATTATTTTTTAATAGTTTTAACAAAATTGAAATCTATGTTGATCAAATGGTCCCACAAGGACTTATGTTATTTCTGTTAAGAGTAGAGTCCCAATTAAATTGCATTGGGCCAAAAAAAAAAAAAAAAAAATTCCAAAAAAATCCTATTAATAAAGTATTACACGACATATATAAATATAAATGACATATATAAATATATATAAGAATTAAAAACTCTTTAAAATGATTAATTTCCTTCCTAGAGAGCATAAAGGCATGCCAATATTGTTTCCAGCTTCTAATCTTTACTCAAAATATTAGAATATACCCCGCTTCTAAATTTAAATCATCTATTTAAATATCAAAATATATCTCAATAGACAAAGTTATAGCTTATCTTCACATAAAAGCAAGTGCATGGAGTTGATATTGAAACAAGTTGTGTGGAATTTTAATCAAATACAAATTCTTCCTAATTATAAGCAAAGCATGAAGATTTTTAACCTATTATTGCAATTGACGCTAGTGTTGTTATTGTTGTGACCTATAAAGGACCAAAATGAGAAGTGACACACCTTTGGGAAAAACCTCAAATTTGTAAAGAAATCTAGGTAGATATCTTAAATCTATGGACACTACATTTTTAGTCAAGCTTCAATGTATCATTGATGGGTGCACTTCCTTGAGGGTTGCACTCATTATCGAGTGATTATCACATTCATATGTGGAACATATAGAATGTACAAGACAATCTGGAAAAACAACATCACAATGGTCATATGACATCTTACATATAATAGTTTGATCCATGTTGAAGCCTCCACAGTAACACCACTAAGATTTTCGATTGATGGATGCGATTCAATGCAATTTTATTCAAATGTAATCTAAGGCAGAGACATGGCTAACTTATCCATGCCTAATAGAAGATTTCAAATATTGTAAACTAGTCTTGTTGCTAACATGGTATAAATAGTAGCATATTGCATTTATGCACTAGCTTGATGAAGTGTACTCGAAAATAGAATCACCTAGATGTTGTGTGTTATAGTTTATCAAAGTTATGTAATTTCTTTGAGTTTTTAGTTAAATTGTTGTTGCTAGTCCACTAAAGTATTATTATTATTTAGTGAGCTTATTGACATGAAGCAATGCTCATTAATGTGGAACTTAGAAATGCTTTGGATGTCTTACCAATATGAGGTAATAATTTTCTGAACCATTTTAGGTTGGGTCGTAGTTAGTGAATTCTATCTTAGGTCATTCATAACATATAATTTTATTATTTTGACTTTACAAGTGTTGGATTTATCTTTTCTTCATCATTTGCATAGCATCCATTCTCTTGTAATTTCTAAACCATGATAAGTATAATAAACTTATGGCACCCATACATATATATTTTAAACATGGGCACTATACAGAAGATAAATATTATTCTACCTTAAATCTTTATAGAATGGTGTGTTTTCAAAATAGTTAGCATCGGTGCATTATTATAATCAATGCGCATCGGTTTATATGACTCAAAATGCACCAATTTATATATTATGGCATGCATCATCTAGTGAGTTCAAAAGAACACAGTCAACCAATATGTATATATTCTAGTTCATTGTTTTTGTTAGGGACCTAACCTCCCTAACCCTAGAATAATATATTTTCAAGTAAGAAAGTCAAATATTAATAAGGCCTAGAAGTAAGGAAGAATAAGTCAAATGTAATAAGACCTAATAGAAGCTTCACCTTCTAGAAGGATCTTCCTTTGCATTGTTCTTTTGGAGAGATAGATTTACTATGAATAGGAGTAGAGGTTATGAGATGTTTTGTCTCAAGAATTATTGTAATAGAGTGTTTCTCTGCTAGAGGTTTCATCTAGTGTTGTTCCACTGTTACTCTATGCAATATTTTTGTTCCATGCTATAATAATAGATTTGATACCTTACACGTGGTATTAGAGCACTTTCCTTGGTAGGAGATTGTGGGTTAAATTTTTTTCAAGGTAGAGACATATTCCAGCATTTTAAATCTACAAAGATCTGTCGTTCAATGCACACTGTCAGGGAAGTGCACATGCAAGAAATACAAGTGGTACTTAAGCACACATTGATGTCCACCCTTGTAACCCATGTTGGTACCCCTTTGAGTAGTATTGCATCACAAAACAATTGTATATGGATCGACCGAGATATCTTGAAGCCCTCTCTAGATAAACCAATTGGTCACGTGACTACTATATTTCCATGAAGAACAACACTTGATAAGATAATCTCTAGTACCTGGGAAGTTGGGTAGTACCGCTAAAGGCACAGTCTAGACTCCTTAGTGGGTGCCCTGAGATATTGGACTAAGTAATACTATTGGACCCTGCACATATATGAGAGAGATATAGTACAGGGAAAACCCTTGTGAATAGAAACCCTGAATACCCATACCTTTGGTACAGAAACAGAAACAGAAAAAACAAAATCTGTTATCGTGCAGCTGTACCTTCTACATTTTGGTTACAGAATTCCTACAAATGTTTTCTTGTTAAACATTTGGCCCGAAGTATTCATATCGGAGTATAAATCCACAGTAGTAGAAAAAAAGTTTGGATTATGTTGGCACCATTATTTCTTCCATCATATCCAATATTGGTAACATCAACTCCCGACTTACTCCAGTGGAATCAGTTCCCATAACCATCACTCAATTGATTGCCACGTGTCAACAATGTTAGGATGCACTGAACAATTTTACCTCCTTGTTTAAGCCCACATCAGAGCCTTTCTCTTCTTCCACGCCATATAACCCCGATGTTCCTAAATCTTCCTAGTCCACCTCTTTTGCTCCCCACAATTTTCAGCGGCACCTGTGTCGCCCTCGCGTGGAGGTGAAAAAATTTGATGGAGATTCGATAACTAAAATGGAACATTATTTATCTTTGTACAACATTATTGATGAGTTCCCCAAAATAAGGTATGGTGTTATCAATATAGATCTAGAACGTTGCCAATGGTGGTAATGGAGAAAAAATGCTCGCCAAGGGTTGTGTCTTGGACACAATTCGTTGTAGAACTTTATGAATGCTTTGACACTCACACCCACCATTTGGGACATTTGACAAAGTTCAAATAATGTGGCACAGTGGAAGATCTTATAGTTTCTTTTGAGTGTTTGTATTTCCACACAAAGGGCATGTCCGATGTTTTTTTGCGAGAATGTTTTATCAGTGGCCTCAAGAATGAGATATGTGCCCATGTCCTCATGGCTCGTCCTCAGAGTTGGTTGGAAGCTACTAAAATAGAAAAGGAATCACAATAGGTTGT
>SNQJ01S0012965.1:350579-401088 GCA_010110895.2 Picea sitchensis
TTTTCACTCCCACGATTGAGAGTGATCCAACATTACGTTTGCACTTACACTCTTCTGTTACAAAATTTGAAAGGCCTGCATTGTAGACTGCAATTGCCTCTTGTTCCATCATTCTATTGTTAAGCGATGGAAGCCTTTGTATGTAATTAGTGTGTCTACGCAACCGGCATATTTATTCTCCCATCCTGGGGCCTGTAAATATGCTATTGATGGCGATTTACATTATGTAAGGGATCTATCCAGTTCTAAATTGGTTGTCTTTTATTTCTGGTTACTTTTTCTTTATAGTATTTTTAAATTGCTTTGTATGGCCACAGTGGAAGAAGAAGCGAATGAGGAGGCTCAAAAGGAAGCGCAGGAAGATGAGACAGAGATCTAAGTAACTTAACATTGGTGGCTGTTCTACGAATAGCTTTGGATGCTGGAGACTTCTATTACTGTTATTTGCAGTTTTGGATGGTGTGCTTTCTAGCCTTTGCTGTGGTGGAGAACGCAATTTTTTGAATTGTGATAAAGCCTGCTTGGATATTCTCATCTTCATATTTAGGAGATGGAAACACGCACCCTGTATTCATGTCAGGCTGTTTCCTGTTGTCTGCCACTATAGGACTATATTTTTTTGGTTACAGTTGAAATGTTACACTTATAATATTTTGTTTAAGTTTTTCTTTTTCAGTAGTTTTTAGAGGTATTCAATATTGAATTTA
Source organism: Picea sitchensis (assembly GCA_010110895.2). Lineage (NCBI taxonomy): Eukaryota > Viridiplantae > Streptophyta > Pinopsida > Pinales > Pinaceae > Picea > Picea sitchensis. Next base: position 351,287 of record SNQJ01S0012965.1, read on the forward strand.
TGAAGCTTTTTCCAATATTTTCATTATCTAAGTATATTGGAGAAAATAAATGCTTACATAATCTGAGTACATTGCTGGTATGTATGAGCTACTGGAATATCACCATATTTCTATTTTACTCATTGCATGTCAGTTCACTGTAATTTGATGCACTAGCATGTTGTGGTCCTTTCTTAAATCAGTGTATGTTTTCTTTGCTCTTGCAACATGGTTTAAGATTCATTTATTAGCTCAGCTATCAAATAACTCCAGATATGTTAAAATAATTAGCCTGATATTAGAATAATGTGAATTGCAATTACTTTAAGGCTTTCTTGTAATCTGATTTATATTTAAGCGTTTTCCTTTATAATGGTTTGGAAGACATGCCAGATCATTCAAATAATTCTTTCTGGGATTATTTATTCTGTAAAGAAGAGTTTCGGCCTGGTTAATCTGGCCAGTAAATATATTATTCATTAAGTATATTAGTACTACAATTTATTATTATATTAGTTTATGAAGTAATTTTTAGGGTTGCCATTTAGCAATTAGTAGGTTTGAGTAACAGTTATTATTTTTTAATAGTTTTAACAAAATTGAAATCTATGTTGATCAAATGGTCCCACAAGGACTTATGTTATTTCTGTTAAGAGTAGAGTCCCAATTAAATTGCATTGGGCCAAAAAAAAAAAAAAAAAAATTCCAAAAAAATCCTATTAATAAAGTATTACACGACATATATAAATATAAATGACATATATAAATATATATAAGAATTAAAAACTCTTTAAAATGATTAATTTCCTTCCTAGAGAGCATAAAGGCATGCCAATATTGTTTCCAGCTTCTAATCTTTACTCAAAATATTAGAATATACCCCGCTTCTAAATTTAAATCATCTATTTAAATATCAAAATATATCTCAATAGACAAAGTTATAGCTTATCTTCACATAAAAGCAAGTGCATGGAGTTGATATTGAAACAAGTTGTGTGGAATTTTAATCAAATACAAATTCTTCCTAATTATAAGCAAAGCATGAAGATTTTTAACCTATTATTGCAATTGACGCTAGTGTTGTTATTGTTGTGACCTATAAAGGACCAAAATGAGAAGTGACACACCTTTGGGAAAAACCTCAAATTTGTAAAGAAATCTAGGTAGATATCTTAAATCTATGGACACTACATTTTTAGTCAAGCTTCAATGTATCATTGATGGGTGCACTTCCTTGAGGGTTGCACTCATTATCGAGTGATTATCACATTCATATGTGGAACATATAGAATGTACAAGACAATCTGGAAAAACAACATCACAATGGTCATATGACATCTTACATATAATAGTTTGATCCATGTTGAAGCCTCCACAGTAACACCACTAAGATTTTCGATTGATGGATGCGATTCAATGCAATTTTATTCAAATGTAATCTAAGGCAGAGACATGGCTAACTTATCCATGCCTAATAGAAGATTTCAAATATTGTAAACTAGTCTTGTTGCTAACATGGTATAAATAGTAGCATATTGCATTTATGCACTAGCTTGATGAAGTGTACTCGAAAATAGAATCACCTAGATGTTGTGTGTTATAGTTTATCAAAGTTATGTAATTTCTTTGAGTTTTTAGTTAAATTGTTGTTGCTAGTCCACTAAAGTATTATTATTATTTAGTGAGCTTATTGACATGAAGCAATGCTCATTAATGTGGAACTTAGAAATGCTTTGGATGTCTTACCAATATGAGGTAATAATTTTCTGAACCATTTTAGGTTGGGTCGTAGTTAGTGAATTCTATCTTAGGTCATTCATAACATATAATTTTATTATTTTGACTTTACAAGTGTTGGATTTATCTTTTCTTCATCATTTGCATAGCATCCATTCTCTTGTAATTTCTAAACCATGATAAGTATAATAAACTTATGGCACCCATACATATATATTTTAAACATGGGCACTATACAGAAGATAAATATTATTCTACCTTAAATCTTTATAGAATGGTGTGTTTTCAAAATAGTTAGCATCGGTGCATTATTATAATCAATGCGCATCGGTTTATATGACTCAAAATGCACCAATTTATATATTATGGCATGCATCATCTAGTGAGTTCAAAAGAACACAGTCAACCAATATGTATATATTCTAGTTCATTGTTTTTGTTAGGGACCTAACCTCCCTAACCCTAGAATAATATATTTTCAAGTAAGAAAGTCAAATATTAATAAGGCCTAGAAGTAAGGAAGAATAAGTCAAATGTAATAAGACCTAATAGAAGCTTCACCTTCTAGAAGGATCTTCCTTTGCATTGTTCTTTTGGAGAGATAGATTTACTATGAATAGGAGTAGAGGTTATGAGATGTTTTGTCTCAAGAATTATTGTAATAGAGTGTTTCTCTGCTAGAGGTTTCATCTAGTGTTGTTCCACTGTTACTCTATGCAATATTTTTGTTCCATGCTATAATAATAGATTTGATACCTTACACGTGGTATTAGAGCACTTTCCTTGGTAGGAGATTGTGGGTTAAATTTTTTTCAAGGTAGAGACATATTCCAGCATTTTAAATCTACAAAGATCTGTCGTTCAATGCACACTGTCAGGGAAGTGCACATGCAAGAAATACAAGTGGTACTTAAGCACACATTGATGTCCACCCTTGTAACCCATGTTGGTACCCCTTTGAGTAGTATTGCATCACAAAACAATTGTATATGGATCGACCGAGATATCTTGAAGCCCTCTCTAGATAAACCAATTGGTCACGTGACTACTATATTTCCATGAAGAACAACACTTGATAAGATAATCTCTAGTACCTGGGAAGTTGGGTAGTACCGCTAAAGGCACAGTCTAGACTCCTTAGTGGGTGCCCTGAGATATTGGACTAAGTAATACTATTGGACCCTGCACATATATGAGAGAGATATAGTACAGGGAAAACCCTTGTGAATAGAAACCCTGAATACCCATACCTTTGGTACAGAAACAGAAACAGAAAAAACAAAATCTGTTATCGTGCAGCTGTACCTTCTACATTTTGGTTACAGAATTCCTACAAATGTTTTCTTGTTAAACATTTGGCCCGAAGTATTCATATCGGAGTATAAATCCACAGTAGTAGAAAAAAAGTTTGGATTATGTTGGCACCATTATTTCTTCCATCATATCCAATATTGGTAACATCAACTCCCGACTTACTCCAGTGGAATCAGTTCCCATAACCATCACTCAATTGATTGCCACGTGTCAACAATGTTAGGATGCACTGAACAATTTTACCTCCTTGTTTAAGCCCACATCAGAGCCTTTCTCTTCTTCCACGCCATATAACCCCGATGTTCCTAAATCTTCCTAGTCCACCTCTTTTGCTCCCCACAATTTTCAGCGGCACCTGTGTCGCCCTCGCGTGGAGGTGAAAAAATTTGATGGAGATTCGATAACTAAAATGGAACATTATTTATCTTTGTACAACATTATTGATGAGTTCCCCAAAATAAGGTATGGTGTTATCAATATAGATCTAGAACGTTGCCAATGGTGGTAATGGAGAAAAAATGCTCGCCAAGGGTTGTGTCTTGGACACAATTCGTTGTAGAACTTTATGAATGCTTTGACACTCACACCCACCATTTGGGACATTTGACAAAGTTCAAATAATGTGGCACAGTGGAAGATCTTATAGTTTCTTTTGAGTGTTTGTATTTCCACACAAAGGGCATGTCCGATGTTTTTTTGCGAGAATGTTTTATCAGTGGCCTCAAGAATGAGATATGTGCCCATGTCCTCATGGCTCGTCCTCAGAGTTGGTTGGAAGCTACTAAAATAGAAAAGGAATCACAATAGGTTGTCTCTTCTCAAACAAGAAAACCTTCCTTTATTCATCTCCCTAAACTAGTCACTCCCACTCCTCCTTCCACTCCCCTAAAGATCTAGAAACTGAGCAAGGCTAGAAATGGTACAATGCCAACTCAAGGTCCTTTGATATCATTGTGATGACAAAAATTATTCTGGGAACAAGTGTAAGGAAAAAAGGATTTTTATGGCCATTTCAGAGGATTTTGTTGAAGAATATCTTAAGGCTCCCCCTATGACCGAGTCACCTGAAACCACAGACATGAATCCACCTTATAACCCTCCAGAAGTTGAACCGATCATTTTCCTGACTTCTTTCACTAGCTTCTCTACTCCCGAAACCCTCAAGCTAATTGGTTACATTATGAATCAGAAGGTCAGCAAAATTATTGATAGTGGAATCACACATAATTTTATTCATGACCACATTTCCCAAGAAACTAATTTCTACATATGTCCACGAAATAAATTTCAAATCATGATTACCAATGGTGAGTCCATGAAATGTGGAGGGCGTTGTGAAAATGTGTGTCTCAAAATTCTTTAGTACCATATGAAATCTCATATTTTTTTCTATAAACATAGGTGGTTGTGACATTGTGTTGGGTGTCGAATGGCTCAGGACTCTAGGTTCCATTCTCATGGATTTTAAGGAATTAACCATGCAATTCAACGATGAGGGCCACCATTATAAGTTCCAAGGCATCAAAGTAGGTTGCATTGATATCATTTGTTCCCATCGAATGGAAAATCTCCTTAAAAAAGGTCATTCCAACATTATTTCACAACTCCATTCCATTGAGGCCACTTGACACCCTCTGTGCCTCCAGACCTCCAATCCATCCTCTCCAAACATCAATCTATTTTTTCCACTCCTCAAGGAATCCCTGCTTCTCATGGTGTTCATGATCATTCCATTCCCCTTGTTCCCAGTATCCTTCCTCCTAATGTTTGTCCCTATCATCATCCATTTTCCTAGAAAAATGAAATTGAGAAAATTGTTCAATAATTGCTCACCTCAGATGTTATTCTTCCTAGTACAAGCCCTCATTCATCTCCTATGGTCATGGTGCTTAAGAAAGACGGCTCTTGGCACATGTGTCTTGAATTTTGTGCCCCAACAAACTCACCATCAAAGATAAATTTCCCATTCCTATCATTGATGATCTCTTGGATGAATTGAGTGTTGTCGAGTTATTTACTAAACTTTTTATTCGTTCTAGCTACCACCAGATACATATGAAAGAGGCAAACATTCCTAAGATTGCATTTCGATCTCATGAAGGCCACTATGAGTGTTTGGTCATGCCATTTGGCTTGTGTAATTCTCCCTCCACTTTCCAAAGCCTCATGAATCATGTCTTCCATCCTTTTCTCCATCATTTTGTGTTGGGAGGAGGTCTGCTTTTGAGGTAAGGACTATTTTTGGTAGGAAAAACCCAATTTTGAAGAAGACCAACTAGCATGAAAAACAATACGTGCAAGTGAAAGCCACTTGCAAAGGAGTAAAGCATGCAAGCCCAAGTAGGAAAACCTAACCATGTTAGGGTTATGGTTTTGTTAAGAGATTGCAATGGCTAATAATCTAGAATAATAGTATAAATAAAAGCCTAGGAGGTGTTGGTCGGGTTGTTCCCAATTCGAAGAGCTTGTTCTGTATTTGGGACTGTTGACATGATTCCAAAATAGTTTTGATACCTTTTTGTAAGTTTTTTAGGTGTACATGAGTCAAGTAGTTAGATCTTGAGGGTTATATCAGAGGTTAAGGAGCCTAGTGTGATCTAGTCTTACAGAGGTTTTGGAACATTTTTCACGAGTGTATGATCAAAGATGTCGTGCAAACAATGTCATATTTTGCGGCAAACCTAATAAAAGATCCTAAGAAGCCATATGTTTGTGGATGTATCCCATGAGGGGTTGAACCATAGTAAAATCGGTATTATGTGCATTTTTATTTCATATTTACCTTATGCCAATAGTTAGATTATGAATGGATGAATGAATGGTTCAGTTAGATCTATTATAATGCATGCATAGGCTTGACACATCAATGAATGATAGGATCAAGGCCTGAAGAAGATCAAATATAACTTGAGATGCCCACTCATTCCTAGACTGCAATCACCTGAGCATTGTAGTCACCCATAGAACTATCTTGGGTGAGACTGCGCAGTGCACTCTGTGTACTTTGTTGCCTTCTGGTTTAATAGGAGGGTTGATAGTTTTAGAGTGTTTTGTTGGAAACATGTTCAGATTTGAACCTCAGTCATCCCAAGAAGTAGATAGAGATATTAATAACCAACAAATGGTTTTTTTGCAGGTTGGAACTGCATGGGATTGCCTGCATGGGATAGGTAGGAGAAACATGCGAAAAATGAATCTATAAAAATGATGTTTAGACCATGGAATCCAACAAAGGTGGAGATCGAAAGATGGTAGAAAACAAAGGAGCTTGAGTTTTCCCAGAAAGATAAGAGAAAATCTAAGTTATCATAGCTTTAAAAACACATTTTATATTCCAAAGTATAAACTATCCTTGATATAGAGTAGCATAGTAATAAATATCACATACCACTCTAAAGTATTTCAAGAAGAAACATTTACAGTTTAATTTATTTTGTGTAAATTGGCACAAAGTAGAACTATAGTGAATATTTTGAATAAGAAATATTGCTCCAAGATTTACATTGTAGCTTATGTTATGTACAAATATTTTCAGTACATGTTTAGTTCTCTTAACAACCTACACCACTAGAAGAATTTGGTCTTAGTTCTCTTAACAACCTATACCACTAGAAGAATTTGGTCTTTGCACACAGAAATATTGATCCTTTATATTGTCTTCCTTTCCTCTTTTTATAATCATCCATCTTCAATTGTTTCTTGATTTTGATAGCTACTTTACAAAACAAAATCGAGAGTGGACTAGTTAGGCTAGTTAAAGTAATTACCTCATCGCTACCGAGGAATATAGAAGGAAAAAATCTCATTCCCAAATTCTTCAACTAACCTTGATTTGTGAAAATTGAGACTCTTATATGATGAATATGGTTGTTGGGACTTGAATTTGGGTCGTTGAACTTGAACAAGATTCAATCCACAATTGTTTATTAGAGTTCTATTAGTTGATGGTAATTAAAAATAACTTATCTCCCATATATCCTTTAGTACCATAAATAACTTCCTTCATAAATGATTGCTTTATCATTTACCAAGTGTCCTTTTATCATCTCTATTTGGCTATGGAAAATGGGATTTATTGTTTCTCCGGAGCCCATGAAAACAACCTTAGTATTTGAAAACCAATTTGCCAAGGAAAGAGATGTGGTTTTAGAAACCATTTATCAAAATCCCTAATTCATAAGTTTGTGCAACTTATTGTCGTGGTTTTGAATTGTAGAGGTCTACCTCCTTGATAAAAATATACATGTTCAGTATCCACAACTTACAGGGACCATAGATCACCTATCTACCTCCATGGTTGGATTTTCTTTTAACAATGAGGAAGCATGATGTAATCTAAGTCAATATTTGATCTTGATAGTGATTGTTTGTGGGGACTTTGTGGTTCCCTAGAAAAGCTCTCCATCACAATGCAATATGGACCATTAATTAATTTGTGCAGAGACAAGATCAACTATTCCTGATATTTTACAATATTTGTTTCCCCAAATATGTAGTTCCCCATTATAACCTGTGGGTGGTAGATCTTATCAAGGTGGATCTCATCTGGGTTGTTTTGGGCATTTTAATTTCTTTGTTTCCTTATGGAACACCAACTATTCATCACTTGAATGGGACCAATCAGGCTACCTTTTACTATGGATATTTCTCCTTTGACCATTACATTTGAAGGACATCCATAAAATATTTGGGATGAAGACTTCACTTGCAAATTTAATTATGATACACCAAGCTCTTTCGAAAGAAAAAATAACTTTACACAATGAAATATCATAGCTTGAAATCAAGTGTACATTCCCAACATAATTTATCAACCACCTCAACATAGTGAAATTAATAAAACGTCCATGAAACCAAGTTTACAAAACAAAGATTAGAAATTTAAGGCTTGGCAACACAAAATATTAACCAACACCATTTGAAGCTACAATAATGCTAATGTCTTAGCGATGATTGAATGTAGTTACATAAGAATATCATCTTGAAATATTCAAACTTCTAGATTGTCATTTTTTGGTATTAGTGCTATGAAATGCTCATAATACCTTTCCGGTGGTCCTTGCCTATTTAATGACCCAACTTAAATATTCTTTCAAAATATCATAGAAATAAATAAACAACTTTACTGATCAACCATTTAGGTTTCGACTTTTGTCCTTAAAATATAATAGGATTTATTTTAATTCCTCCTTTGTGACTTCTTCCATCAACAATTGATTTTCTTCCTCTATCATAGATATTGGAAACAAAGTAGTTAACTTTAGGAATTTAGCAATGTTGTCCTTGTCTTACTCTTTATATGTGTACCTTGTAAGTAAGAGACCCGTATTTCAAGAATCAAATTAAATGTCCCATCTCACTTTTTCATTTCCCATATTGTATTTCATTCTCCTTGGATGCTTTACAAAATTATGAATTTCATTTTTTTTTAATTTTCATCTCTCTCTCAAACTAGACATCCTTGGTTTTCATTCTCCAATCTACCTCTCTGTAATCTAGCATCTTCTTCTTCCTAGAACCCAAATCCCTTTTCCTCACCTTCTCTTCCTAAAAATTACTCTCTCCTTATTCTTGTCATGCATTTCAACAATCTCCCCTTCCACTTCTTTTCAACTCCTTATCTAAAGTCTTATGCTTGTTTTGTACCCATGTTCTAGATGTGACCCTTGAACTTGCATTAAAACTTACCCATTCTTTTTAAACCAATTCTTGGTACTCCTCCTCCTCGAACCAAAAAAGATTAAATTTGAAGGGATTGGGTGGCTTCATATCCTAGCTCTCTATTTGCATAAGAATGGGTAAGGGACCTAACCCCCTCCAACCTCCACCAAAGATCTAACCTTGTCTTATTTAGTTAGAAGGTTCTCAAATACCATCTATTAGTCATCTAGATGTGCACACATTTTGTAGGTTCAACATCTCCAAACCCTACTTCTTCTATCTTATATTTGAAAAAAAATCATCCTAACCAACCAACCAACCTACCAAACACACCTCACCAAAACTTGCAATCCAATATTCTTAAGTGCTCGATACTTTCTAATGACAACCTTTATCATCCCCAACCAGCTTCACACTTTGTAACAAGAATACATATTTATCCACTTTTCGCACAAGGTATTCATTCACCAATAGAGCTTCACACTTTGTAACAAGAATACATATTTATCCACTTTTCGCACAAGGTATTCATTCACCAATAGATGTATTCATTGGCCAATAGATGTACTTCCGTCTGAAACTAGAATGATTCACCCCATTACTAAGACCTTGCTGAACGAAAAGACAAAAACTTGTTTGTCCTCGCAAATCGCAAGGGCCTTTCTTTAGACAACGTTAGTGTAATCAACAAGTTGATCACCGTCGGCCTCCATCGTAGCCTCCCATATCCTATTTACGACTAGCGGTCGATTGCATTTCATTGTTGGAAACCCTATATATAAGCCCGAATGTTGCATTTCATTGGAGTAAGGGCTCTGGCGATTTGATAGCGATCGAAAGGTTTTATTGTTCGCACCGGCAATGAGGGCCAAGGTTAGCCTTCGTTTCGATTCTACGGACTGTTGCTTATATCGGCTCCTCTTTTGCTTGGGTTTGTTTTTATGTTGTAATTAATTCAGATGGAAGAGTTTTCTTTGGAGCAGCCAAATTTATCGGCTCGTCTTTTGCTTGGGTTTGTTTTTATGCTGTAATTAATTCAGATGGAAGAGGTTTCTTTGGAATAGCCAAATTGGGCTTGAATATTAGGAGTCTTTTTCCTTTTACAAATTTATTGCTTTGGTTTTGTTTTCCTACTCTATCATCTCGCTGTCCAGGACAAGAAATTTTGTAGAAACGCAATTGTGTTTTCAGTCTTTTTCCCTGCAGAGAGATTTTCACTCCCACGATTGAGAGTGATCCAATATTAGGTTTCCATCAGTCTTTTAGTCTTGAAAGGCCTGCATTGTAGACTGCAGTTGTCTCTTGTTCCATCAGTCTATTGTTAAGCGATAGATGCCCTTGTATGTAATTAGTGTGTCTACGCAACCGGCATATTTATTCTCTCATCCCATGGCCTGTAAATATACTATTGATGGCGATTTACATTATGGGACCTCTCCAGTTCTAAATTGGTTGTCTTTTATTTCTGGTTACTTTTTCCTTATAATATTTTTAAATTGTTTTTTATGGTCACAGTGGAAGAAGAAGCGAATGAGGAGGCTCAAAAGGAAGCGCAGGAAGATGAGACAGAGATCGAAGTAATTTAACATTGGTGGCTGTTCTAGGAATAGCTTTGGATGCTGGAGACTTCTATTACTGGTTTTTCAAGTTTTGGATGGTGTGCTTTCTAGCATTTGCTGTGGTGGAGAATGCAATTTTTTTTTATTTTTTTATTTTTTTTTGAATATTCTCATCTTCATATTTAGCAGATGGAAACAGGCAGCCTGTATGCATGTCAGGCTGTTTCTTGTTATCTGCCACTATAGGACTATATATTTTTGGTTACGGTTGAAATGTTACACTTGATAATATTTGGTTTTTGTTTTGTTATTTTGTGTTACAATATTTGGATTCAGTACTTTTTAGCTGTATTTAATATTTCTGGATTCAGTTCATTGGAGAAAAGAAATACTATCATCTCTTTCCATCGAGTGGAAAATCTAACGTGGAGTGGAAAATCTAACGTGGAGTCAGTATAACTTATCCATGCCTAATAGAAGATTTCAAATATCGTGAACTAGTCTTGTTGCTAACATGGTATAAATAGTAGCATATTGCATTTATCCACTAGCTTGATGAAGTGTATTGGAAAATAGAATCACCTGTGTTGTAGTTTACCAAAATTGGAAATGCCTTGGATGTCTTACCAATATGGTGTATTGGAAAATAGAATCACCTGTGTTGTAGTTTACCAAAATTGGAAATGCCTTGGATGTCTTATCAATATGGGGTTATAATTTTGGGAATTATTTTAGGTTGGGTGGTAGTTAATAAATTATATTTTAGGTCCTTCATTACATAAAATTTTATTCTTTTGACTTTACAAGTGTTGGATTTATCTTTTCTTTGACATATGCCGATGCTTTTCTTTGATATATGCCGATGCTCTTATAATTTATAGGTATTGGTTTTTCCTTGTGTATGAAGCACTAGTGAATTTTAATATGTGTAAGCCAACATGTTTCTAGGTGCTTTTCTAATTAGTATTTACATAAAATTTTATTCTTTTGACTTTACAAGTATTGGATTTATCTTTTCTTTGACATATGTCGATGCTTTTATAATTTATAGGTATTGGTTTTTCCTTGTTTGTGTATGAAGCACTAGTGAATTTTAATATGTGTACGCCAACATGTTCCTCGATGCTTTTCTAATTAGTATGTACTGATGTCTATTTTACCATGTGCACGGAAGGGGTAATGAAATTTCCAATATTTAAGGCCACATGTTGGTGTCATTATTTATATTAAGCAGTGGTGCATATATTATAGTAAAGTCACAACTACTAAATAATATTTAAAATCATGATAATTATAATAAACTTAAAGAACAGATACATAAGTTATTTTTAGTGCCTGGATATATATTTTAAACATGAGTAGTGTATAGAAATGATAAATATTATTCTACTTTAAATATGGACAGAACGATATGTTTTTAGAATAGTTCACACCGGTGCGTTATTATAATAAATGCGCATCAATTTATATGACTCAAAACAAATCGATTTCTATATTATGGCATGCATCATCAAGTGAGTTCAAAAGAATATAGTGCATCAATATGTGTATATTTTAATTCATTTTTTTTGTTATGGACCTAACCTCCCTAACCCTTCAAATAGGTAGAATAATATATTTCCATGTAATAAAGACCAATATTAATAAGTCCTATAAATAATGAAGAATAAGTCAAATGTAAGAAGACCTAATAGAAGCTTCTGCTTCAAGAAGGATCTTCCTCTAGATTGTTCTTTTGGATAGATAGATTTTTCTCTGCTGAAGGTTTCCCCCTCGAAGAGGCAAGAGAACAGTGTTTCCTATCAATAAAGGTATCATTTGGTGGTATGGTTTCATCTAGTGTGTTGTTCCACTATTATTATCTACAATATTTTTGTTCCATGCTATTAGAATAGATATGGTACCTTACAAGTGGTATGAGATCACTTTCCTTGGCATAAAATTGTGGGTTAATTTTTTTTCAGTGTAGAGATATAGTTTGACATCTTAAAGCTACAAAGATATGTTGTTCAGTGCATAAATTCACGGTGAGGGAAACATACATGCAATAAATACAAGTGGTCCTTAAGCGCACAGTGTTGGCCAACCTTGTAACCCTTGTTGGTACCCCTTCTAGTAGTAGCGCATTAGATAACACTTGTATCCAAATCGACTTAGATATCCTGAAGCCCTCTATAGATAAACCAATCCACCGCCTCACTTCTATAGTGTCACCAATAACAACACTTGGGAAGATACTCTCTAGTACCTCGATAGTTGGGTAGTATGACTGAAGGCATGGTCTAGCCTCCTTAGTTGGTGCCATGAGATATTGGGATGAGTAAAACTGTTGGACCCTGCATGTATATTAGAGAGATATAGATCAGGTAAAACACTTGTCAGTAGAAACCATGAATACCCTAACCTTTGGGACGAAAGAAGAAACAAAAAAGAAAAGATCTATTATCGTCCAACTTGTGAAATTCCTACAAATGTTTTCCTCTATGGCACCATTATTTGATACATATCCCATTGAATTCTTCTCTTTTCCCTTATTGGATTCATACCTATCATTTTGCAACATATTTTTTTCGTGGACCCGACCGCTTCCCGACACCCTTATTGGGAATCTATCCCATTAACTTCCTCTCCTTTCACTGACCATAGTGGTACCAATACTAGTAAATCATTTATGGTACTTAAGAAGGAAATCTCTTGACAAATGTTTCCTGAATTTCACGCCCTCAACAAACTCACCATCAAAGATAAATTTCTCATTCTTGTCGTTGATGATCTCTTGGATGAATTGAGTGTTGCCCAATTATTTACTAAACTCGATCCTTGTTCTAGCTACCACCAGATATGTATGAAAGAGGAAAACATTCATTAGATTTCATTTCTATCTCATGAAGGCCACTATGGGTTTTTTTTCATGCCCTTTGGCTTGTGTAATTCTCCCTCCACTTTTAAAAGCCTCATGAATCATGTCTTTAGTCCTTTTCTCCATCATTTTGTGGTGTGCGTGGGCCTATTTCTTAGGTAAGGTCTATTTTTGGAAGGAAAAACTAAATTTTGGAGAAGAACAACTAGCAGGAAAAACAACATGTTCAAGGGAAAGCCGCATGCAAAGGAAGAAAGCATGCAAGGTGCACAGGGAGGGAAACCTAACCATGTTAGGTTTAGGGTTTTGAGAAGAGATTGTAATGGCTAATAAGCTGGAAAAATAGTATAAATAAGAACCTAGTAGGTCTAGGTCAGGTTGATCCAAATTGTAAGAGGTTGTTGTGTTTTTGTGACTGTTGACATGATTCCAAAATAGTTTTGATACCTTTTTGTAAGTTGTTTAGTTGTAAAAGATTCAAGTATCTATATCTTGAGAGTTATATAACACGTTGAGAATCCTCGTGTGATCTAGTCCACCTCACACAGGTTGTGGAACCTTTTTCATGATTGTAAGATCGAATATGTAGTGTGCACAATGCCATATTTTGCAGCAAACCTAATAAAAGAGCCTAAGAAGCTAGATCTTTGTGGATGTATCCAAGTAGGGGGTCAACCATGTTAAAATATATATTATGTGTGTTGTTATTGCATGTTTACCTTCTGTCAGTAGTTAGATTACGAATGAATGAATGAATGGTTTAGTTAGATATATTAGAATGCATGCATAGGCTTAACATATGAATGAATCTTAGGAATAATAGAGAGAATAATCTAATCAAGGCCTGAAGAATATCAAATATAACTCAATATACACACTCATTCCTAGATTGTAAGAACTTGAGCATTGCATTCACCCATAGAACTATCTGGGGTGAGACTGTGCAGTGCACTCTATGTATTGTGTTTCCTTCTGGTTTACCAGAAGGGCGGGTAGTTTTAGAGGGTTTTGTTGTAAACATGTTCAGATATGAACTTAGGTCAACCCAAGAAGTAGATAGAGATAATAATAAAAAATAAATTGATCTTTTGTTGGTTGGAACTACATGGGATTTCGTAGAATGTATCCATAGAAGAAGCATGCGAAAAATGATTTATAAAAAGGAATGTCCAAACCATAGAATTCAATGAAGGTGAATATTGAAAGATGGTTGAAAACAAAGGATCTTGAGTTTGCAAAGAAAGATAACAAAAACCCCAAGTTTACACTGCGCAAATACCTGGATAAATACATGTTTAACAACTTGTATGACGTATTTTTCTATGATTTTCAACATTTGTTGTAGGAGTGGCTATTAACAATAAAATACAACCACCCAATAAATCAGATCAGACATCTGGAGTGGAATCCTAAGCTGATTGCGCAGTTACAACAAGTTAACAACAAATTCACGTGCGCAGTAAATTTTTGGTTAGACAGTATTGTTGCACAGTTTATCATAGAATTCGCAATAGATACCAAGAGGTATCTATATCAGATAGTTGTACACTTCAATCAATAATTTATTGTATAAAAATGGTGTGATGACTATGGAATCATACAACGAAACGTCCTAGCGACTCGACTTTCAGAAGATGAGTCCTCCTTTTTGGGAGGTTCATTAAACCTTACTTGAATCCTACGCATATACTTTTTTCTCCATGGCTATTACATTCTACCCGATGCCATTTTAAAAATGAGTTCTATGGTTTCGAATATTTTCTTAACGAAATAATTTACGACGTAATGTTTGATCTTGTAGAACTTCTTGCCATTATCGTGGCTCTATGATTAGTGTAATTCATTTGGGTTCAGTAATGGATTATCTCTATGGTTACTGTTAATTTATATGTACCCTCGGCTATTTGGTTCACGAGGTGTTAACCCAATACTTAGCTACAACCTCTGTACTTACATGGAACTTCTGTACAGTGTATTCGACCTACACACACAACATGTTTTACACAGTTTATATATTGAAAACTTAGTACTCTTGATTATTTTTGTTTATAAGAAAATGATTTACGGTTTGGTACCACTCTCATGATGGGACCTTGTTGATACGAGGTACCCATCAGGAATACATGGACCATCCTCCCCTTGGCCTGTGACATTTATTAAACTACAACGTGACAAGAATAGGGTGCTAGAATCGAGTCATGAGTTAAGTATTATTTCAGAATTTGATTTTCCTTCATTCATCGTTCTATTGAAGTTTTCATTATTTTTATTCTTGTATGTTTTCTAATGGTTATCCTTGTGAATTTTTCTTACAGAGGTGTCAACCCCACGAGGTTCTGGAGGTCGGTCCTTATCGTTCGTGCAAAAGGTATTCAGGTTCCATGCACAATACCTCTCAGGCTTAGCTTTTCAAGTTTTCTAGCACTGAGGACCAAGACTCTGTCTAGTTTTTATCACTTATAAAGAAATCTTGCCCTGTCTTCCGGTATTGGTTGGTTAAGGATACACCTTATTTTTATGTTGATACTTCAGTGTTGGAAAAGAACGCAAAGGTTGTGCAATGTTAGACACAACCAGATTTTTAATCTGATTATATTTGTAATATAAACTTTAAAGGGGTTGAATCCCCGAACTTATTTCCCCTGTTTTTATGTGAAGTTGAAATACCAGGGTAGCGAATTTAAATCTTTCCTACACAATGTTGTGGTTCTTTATAACATCTAGACTATTTTTTTATAAGAAGGCATGCCAACCTAAAAGCTTCCAGAAATTTAGCTTATGTTTTGTTACTTTTGTAATGTCGCGATCAGAGAATTTCACCTATACTATCTCTTCCTTTGTTCAACATTATCTGAATGATTTATTTCCCATTAATACATTCATCATATTTCGAGTTTATCCAACTGTGAATATTTATGAAAAAAAAACGTGTTTCTCACTTCTATTTGTTGAGTTCATAATATTTCTTTCCCTTTGAAAATACTTGTTTGTATTACAGAGTTCGATTCATTTCCTTGAACTTTTTGTTTACCCTTCCATAATTTTCTTATTGCTAGTTATACTATCATTTTCCATTATAATTTCCACGCATTTGTAGTATAGTAGTGTTATAAATCCTTACAAATTAGTACAATAATATGAGAGTATAACGGACTCCTTCGAACTTGTTTTTCTGCACTTATGAAATTTCCAGATCTCTATAGTCCAATAGAGAATTGGTCGACTTGGTTTCTATTAGAAGTAAGTTTTTGTATTCACAAATTTCCGGTCCTACTCATAATTATTATGTATATATAACTATATACAGACACACTTATTCAAAGTATAATATTAGCATTGGTAGAGGTTTATCCTATGCCTATTTCCATCCATTCGTAATTTAACTTGTTAATAGTTTCATAAATACATATTACCCAACAACATATATATGCATACTAATCACCATTTAAACAAGATAGATGTCTATAGCCAAAAAAAAGTAGAGGAACATATCTGAACTAGTTTGCTGAAAAAACAAAAGGAACAACCATGCTCCTCCCAACCTTAGAATGGAACAACCAAGGTCACTTGTTTCATTCACCCCCTAGCCTGACCATGAGTCCATGAGGGCAAACTCAGACCTCTACCTCAACAATAGTATTTTATTCTCAACAACTTCCCTTTCCTCACACCCAGAAATTGATGTTCATAACAACAAGAGATCAATAATTTTCCCCGGCATACTAGGAAGCTTCGTGCCTCCTCACATATGCCATATACCCCCCAATCATTTTTTCCTAAGTCTTTTACCCCCTTGGGAATTTTTGTATCTTTTCAAATCCCTTATTTTTAGGGGATGCCAATGGCCAAATTCTTGATTTTCCACTTGTCACAATCAATGCTTAGGTAGTTTCAACATGTTCCCCACTCATGGAGTCATGGTCAACTGATTTTCAACATAGTTGTTCCATTTGTCCTCCAACAATAATTATAAACTGCCAAACAATCATAATCATTAATTACAATTATCTAAATTTGAAATTTCGAATTGCCATAAATGGCAAAACTTTTCCAATTTCAAATTTCCCAAAAACGAAAAATAATTTTCTAAGAAATTTTGAACTTAAAAATAAATATTTTTTTTTGGGATGTCACAGATGGGGGAAGGGGGGAGGCACTAACAAGAGGTGGAGAAATTGAGGAATATATCAAAGTGTTAGAGCATCGACGCACCTCTAATACTTCTTAGGGAGCATCGATGACTTCATACTCACATAATCACACCTTCTTGCGCTTGCAGGAGACCCACACACAATTCTCCTTGGATCACCTATGATACCTACTCAACCTAATTTGATACTACTTGTTGGGAAGAGAAATTAAAACAAAGAATCAACAAGAAAGATTAAACACACATAAAACCAAGAACAACAATCACACAATTGACACAGTAATTTAGGTGGAAACCCAATGCGGGAAAATGCGACGAGAAATAATATTCGGTATTCTTAGTATTCAAGAGAAAATTACAATAGCTAATATCAGGCATACAATCATTCTCTCCCCACACACACTCTACTCTCTACACACCTTGCAGTCCACACTGCTATGAGTATGATTGTATATATAACATCTATCACTCAATTACAAAAACTAATCATGAATAGATCACATAGTTACACGAACAATTCATAAATAGCTTACACAATCTACACAACATGTTTACAATCAATGGATGTATCCACATTCCTAAGGTAGTTCCCTCCTTATTCATGTGACCACATGAGAAATTAGTTGGCATGTTTCCAACACTATTGGGGAACCCAATCTCTCCCATTCCCTTGATTTTTTGAATTTTCTCATTGATTTTTCTAGCTCAACCTCACGCTTTCAACTCACATAGATTCTTAGTGACCAACACATTTTCTTTTTGTCTTTTCACACGTGTATTTCTTCCAACTTTCCTCCCCCATCTGCCTTTTCTAGCCTCTTCCATTCTTGCATGTGCCTTTCCCCTTGGTCTTCTTCAGTTCTTCTCCTTGTCGTGGTCTGCATCCTTTAGTATGGACGCGATACTTTCCCTCACCTTTGTTGTGTCATCCCTCACTCATCCAACTGCTCCCTCCCTATGCAATGATAACCTTATTAACCTGTATTTTCCTTCTGAAATGTGTGGTAAGAAATCTCAATGGAGATGTGAATTGCAGGAAAACGAACATATGGCTATGGAAAATTTCATGAATTCCCTCCATATTCATGTCAACAACCTTCCTATTCAACTCCAAACCATTATGGAACTGCTTGGAGGGTCACGAAAAACGCCAGGACAAGGTAGCTGGAATAATATTTGAATTGGAAGAGTTGTGTCGCCAACCTCGGGTTCTCCTTCTTTGTCGAGGTCAACATAAACAATTTTGGAGGTTGTGTCAGCCCCTTCTCCTCCAAGTCCAGTTCAAGATGTGAACTCGGCTCCAAGACCTCCTGAAGAAGATCAAGAAGATGAATACCCTCCAAACATGTATTCCTTTGATGTTATGCTTCAATATTTTGTTTCTAGCATCTGTTTATAGGAAATATAACAAGAGTGGTTGTAACTCCTTTTTCATAATGAATAATATAACAAGACTTACTGCTAGTATAGTTAATTCACATCCTGATTTTGATTTAGATAATATTATACAGGATGGTTTTTTCCATTGTAATTGTAATCCTCATGTCTATAAGGCTTCTTGCAGAATTTTTGAATAAAATTTTTCTTAAAACTTTATTTAAAAAATAAATAAAAAACAAATAAACCTTAAAAAATAAATAAAAGTGTTTATTATCATGGATTATAAATATAAATGTCCATAGGGAGGAGCAATTCAAGCTTATGGAAAGCTAAGGTCAACCAATTATAATAAAGAAACAACCCATAACTAAGAAAGAAACAACCCATAACTAAAGTGAGTCAAAGATAAGAAAAAAAGAAACAACCCATAACTAATTAAATACCATAATAAGGGATAAAAAAAACAAAAAAAAAAAATGATAAAAAGTTAAATGAGAAAGAAAGAATCAACTCATAAATAATTAAAAACCATAATAAGGGATTAAAAAAGGGCAAAAAGAAAATGATAGAAAATGAAATGAGAAAGAAAGAAACAACCCATAACTAATTAAATACCATAATAAGAGATAAAAAAAGACAACCAGATGAAAAAGATAAAAAATGAAATGAAGACAAAAATTTCTTATTCAAATCGGAACAACTACCTATAGAAAGAAAGGGATTTGACAATAGAGATCAAAGAATTTGATAACTTTTTTTTTAAATATATAAATCATATTTTTTTTAAAATAATATAAACTTTATAATACATTAAATTATTATCCATTTTAATCATTATAAATTATTATTTCCACTATCAACTATTATTTGGATTTTAATAATTATCTATTATTTGGATTTTAATAATTATTGTAAGGTTAATATAAGTAAATTTAAAATAAAAATAAAAATTAATGGAAAAAAATAAATTTAAAATATTTTAATAGTAAAATACAATAACATTACAATAAACAAATTTAAAATATTTTGATATTAAAATTAATACTATCTAAAATATGAAGACAAAAGACAAAAGAATACCAAACTAAAAATAAAAAAATATTAATATTAATAATAAATAATAAGAAATAAAAAATAAAAAATATTAATAATTAATAATAAAAAATAAGAATGATATAGAATAATGAAATATTTTTAAAAGGATAACGAAGAAAAAAAACCCAAAAAATAGTAATAGAAACAAAAAAAACTCATAAAAAAAATCAAAATAATAATAATAATAAAAATAAACTCAAAAGAAATAAAAATAAAATAAAATTGAATAAAGATTAAAATAACTAAAAAAAAATAGATTAGAAAAATTCCAAAGGTAAGACAACACCAAACTCATAACAAGCTGAAAAAAGATACACTAAGGGGAGATACCAAAAAGGAATTATCCACTCATATTGTTATTATTATACATTAGAATGTTGTCCCTCAATATATTCCTAACTAGGAAACAATGGAAGGATTCAACTCAAGGCTTATTTACCTCCTTGATTTAAGTTATTATGAAATAATCTAGTAAAAAAAAGGGGTCTCCATCAATCTAAAATATTTGCTTTTAAAACTCATGAAATTGAAATGTTTTGTTTAAAGAAAATTGATAGAGCGCCAATGAAAATAATATCATAGATATTAAATCTTTGGGCACCATTATATCGTCTAATATGCATATGAATTAATAAAGGTGAAAAAGGTCAAAAGAGTTCAGACATATTATATAGTAGTTGACATTAAAGATATCATATAGTCAAATGAGTACTAAAGAGGTGTGATACTCTTTACTATACTTATAAGTGAGAGAAAATGAATTGGGCTTTAACAAAATGAATATAGAAGTTTAGAAGAAAAAATTAAATTCAAAAAATACAGTTTATATTTCAAAATATAAATTGTTCTTAATATAGAGTATCAAGTTATTAAATACCAGATACCACTCTAAAGTATTTCAATAAACATTTACACTTTAATTTATTTTGTGTAATTTAGCACAAACTTAGAATTATAGTGAATATTTTGAATAGGATGTATTTTAAGAAACATTTACACTTTAATTTATTTTGTGTAATTTAGTACAAACTTAGAACTATAGTGAATATTTTGAATAGGAAATATTGTTCCAATATTTACATTATATCGTAAGTTATGTATAAATATTTTCAGTACATGCTTAGTTCTCTTATCAACCTGCACCACCACTATAAGACTTTAGTCTTTGAACATAGAAATGTCGATTCTTTGTATTGTCTTCCTTTTATAATCATCCATCTTCAAATTTTGATAACTACCTCACTAAAAAAAATCGAGAGTGTACTAGTTAGGATAGTTAAGGTTAAGGTTTGCACGATAATTACCTCATCTTTACCGAGGAATATAGGAGGAAAACATTCCATTCCCAAATTCTTCAACTAATCTTGATTTCAGTGAAAATCGAGACTCTTATATGATGAATATGGTTGTTGGGACTTGAATTGTGGTCATTGAACTTCAACAAGCTTCAAATCCACAATTTTTTATTAGATTTCTATTAGTTGATGGTAATTAAAAATACGTTATCACCCATAGATCCTTTAGTACCATAAATAAATTCCTTCATAACTTATTGCTTTGTCATTTACCAAGTGTCTTTTTATCATCTATCTTTGCTTATGGAAAATGGGATTTATTGTTTCTTTGGAGCCCATGAAAACCACCTTAGTATTTGAAAACCAATTTGCAAAGGAAAGAGATGTGGTTTTAGAAACCATTTATCAAAATCCCTAATTCATAAGTTTGGGGAGCTTATTGTTGTGGTTTTGAATTGTAGAGGTCTACCTCCTTGATAAAAATATACATGTTCAGTATCCACAACTTACCGTGACCATATATCACTTATCTACCTCCACCGTTGGATTTTCTTTTAACATTGAGGAAGCATGATGTAATCTAAGTCATAGATTTGATTTTGATCATTCAAATCAAGATTGTTTGTAGAAGTCTCAACTTTGTGGTTCCCTGGAAAGGCTCTCCATCATAATGAAATATGGACCATTAATTGATTTGTGCAGAGACAAGAACAACTATTCTTGATATTTTGCAATCTTTGTTTCCCCAAAGAGGTTTTTCCCCATCATAACATGTGCCTCAAAGATCTTATCAAGGTGGATCTCATATGGGTTGTTTTGGGCGTTTCGGTTTCTTATTTTTCTTATGGAACACCAAGTATTAATCACTTGACTATGTGGAAGGACAAATCAAGCTACCTTTTACTATGGATATATATGGATATTTCTCCTTTGACCATTACATTTCGGGGACTTCCATAAGATATTTGGGATGAAGACTTCACTTGCAAATTTAATTAGGATACACCAAGCTCTTTCGAAACAAAAAATAACTTTACAGAATGGAATATCATAGCTTGAAATCAAGTGTACATTCCTAGCATAATTTATCAACCACCTCAATATAGTGAAATTAACACAACTTCCATGAAACCAAGTTTATAAAAGAAAGATTAGAGATTGAAGGCTTGCCAACAAAAAATATTAAGCAACACCATTTGAAGCTACAATATTTCTAATGTCTTAGTGATGATTTAATGTAGTTACATAAGAATATCATTTTGAAATCCTCAAAGGTTTCTATCTTGTCGTCTTTTTCTATTAGGGCTAAAAAAGTAGAATGAAATGCTCCTTATACATTTCCATTGGTACTTTCCTCTTTAATGACCCAACATAAATATTCTCCCAAAATATCATAGAATTAAATGAACAAGTTTGACAACCCATTTAGGTGTGGACTTTTTTCCTTCTTAAAATATGATAGGATTTATTTTAATTCCTCCTTTGTGACTTCTTCCATAAACAATTGATTTTCTTCCTCTATCATAGATATGGGAAAAAAAATAGTTAACTTTAGGATTTTAGCAATGTTTTCCTTGTTTGTCTCTTTATATAAGTACCTTGTAAGTAAGAGACCCTTATTTAAAGAACCACATTAAATGTCCTAACTTTACTTCCATCTGACTTTTTCATTTCCCAAATTGTATTTGATTCTCCTTCCATGCTTTACAAAATTATGAATTTCATTTTTTTTAATTTTCGTCTCCCTCTCCAACTAGACATCCCTGGTTTTCATTCTCCAATCGTCCTCTCTCCAATATAGAATCTTCTTCTTCATAGATCCCAAATCCGTTATATGGAGATATATGTATATTTCTCCTTTGACCATTATATTTGAGGGACATCCATAAGATATTTGGGATGAAGACTTCACATGCAAATTTAATTAGGATACACCAAGCTCTTTCGAAACAAAAAATAACTTTACACAATGGAATATCATAGTTTGAAATCAAGTGTACATTCCCAACATAATTTATAAACCACCTCAATATAGTGAAATTAACATAACGTCCAAAAAAAATCAAGTTTACAAAATAAAGATTAGAAATTTAAGGCTTGGCAACCCAAAATATTAAGCAAGACCAATTGAAGATACAATAATGTTAATGTATTAGCGATGATTTAATGTAGTTACATAAGAATATCATCTTGAATTATTCAAAAGCTTCTAGATTGTCATTTTTTGGTATTAGTGCTATTAAATGCTCATAATACCTTTTCATGCGTCTTTAATGACCCAACTTAAATATTCTTCCAAAAGGACTTTTGTCCTTCTTAAAATATAATAGGATTTATTTTAATTCCTCCTTTGTGACTTCTTCCATCAACAATTGATTTGCTTCCTCTATCATAGATAAGGGAAAAAAAAGTAGTTAACTTTAGGATCTTAGCAATGTTGTCCTTGTCTGGATCTTTATATATGTACCTTGTAAGTAAGAGACCCTTATTTCAAGAATCACATTAAATGTCCCATCTCACTTTTTCATTTCTGAAAGTGTATTTGATTCTCCTTCGATGCTTTATAAAATTATGAATTTCATTTTTTAAAATTTTCATCTCTCTCTCAAACTAAACATCCTTGGTTTTCATTCTCCAATCTACCTCTCTACAATCTAGCATCTTCTTGTTCCTAGAACCCAAATCCCTTATCCTCACCTTCCCTTCCTAAAAAATTACTCTGTCCTTATTCTTGTCATGCATTTCAACAAGCTCCCCTTTCACTTCTTTTCAACTCCTTATCTAAATTCTTGTGCTTGTTTTCTACCCATGTTGTGACTCCCTTTTTCAATGTCATCAAAAATTGAAAGCTAGATGTGACCCTTGAACTTGCATTAAAACTTACCAATTCTTTATTAACCAATTCCTAGTACTCCTCCTCCTCCAACCAAAAAAGATTAAATTTGAAGGCATTGGGTGGCTTCATATCCTAGCTCTCTATTTGCATAAGAATGGGTAAGTGACCTAACCCCCCTCCAACCTCCACCAAGGATCTACCTTATCTTATTTAGTTAGAAGGTTCTCAAATACGATCTATTAGTCATCTAGGTGTGCACACATTTTATAGGTTCAACATCTCCAAACCCTACTTCTTCTATCTTATATTTGAAAAAAAAATCATCCTAGCCAACCTACCCCACACACCTTGAGCCACCAAAACTTGCAATCCAATATTCTTAAGTTCTTTATACTTTCTAAAAACAACCTTTATCAACCCCAACCAGCTTCAGACCTTGTAACATGAATGCATATTTATCCACTTTTGACACCAGGTATTCATTCACCAATAGAGCTTCACACTTTGTAACAAGAATACATATTTATCCACTTTTTGCACAAGGTATTCATTCACCAATAGATGTACTTCCCTCTGAAACTAGATTGATTCACCCCATTACTAAGACCTTGCTGAACGAAAAGACAAAAACTTGTTTGTCATCGCAAATCGCAAGGGCCTTTCTTTAAACACCGTTAGTGTAATCAACAAGTTGATCACCGTTGACCTCCATCGTAGCCTCCCATATCCTATTGACAAGTAGCGGTCCATTGCATTTCATTTTTGGAAACCCTATATATAAGCCCCGATGTTACATTTCATTAGAGTAAGGGCTCTGGCGATTTGATGGTGATCGAAAGGTTTTATTCTTCGCACTGGCAATGAATGTCAAGGTTAGTATTCGTTTCGATTCTACAAACTCTTTCTTATATCGGCTCCTCTTTTGCTTGGGTTTGTTTTTATGTTGTAATTTGTTAAATATAATGTAACCTCAACAGGTTGACTGTACACTGCCAGCTGTCCTGGCCAGCTGTACTTTCTATTCTTGATTTGCTTGAGCCTATTTAGCTCAGCTATTTCCCTTTGCATAGTACTTACTTCTTCATGATCTTCTTCATGTACTCGTTTTGTACTCTTCTTCTTATATTCTAATATACTATTTTCTATTCTATTCTTTCTCTCTGCATTTCTTGCTTCACAATTTATCATGGTATCAGAGCTTCAACAGTAAGCCTCTTCACACAAGTTGGAGAGCAACACGATCCTCAAATAGCGCAGAGCTTACACGGATCTTGAGAGCATGGGACATAGTATTTTTCACAAGAATTGGAGAGCTGTCCATTCATACTCTCAAAAGATCCCGCAGGAAGCTCATGCGAGGAAGAAGAGTGCTATACGCTCAAAATCTTGAGGAGGAGAAGACTGCAGATGGAGAAACAATAAATATTCTTGCAAAACTTTCAAATTCGTAAAAGATTCACGAAGAAGAGCTGCAGAACGTAGGAACATTTGAAGAACTTGAAGAATTTGCTCAAATTCGTTAAAGATTCCTGCAGAAGGCAGAATCGTTTAAAGATTTATGAGAATTCTCTCAAATCCGTCAAATATTGCAACAGACAACACTAAGCTTCAAAGAACTCGTGAAATTCTTCCAAATCTTTGAAAGAATCATGAATTTTTCTTCCACAGGAGAAAATTCCTTCAAACATAGCAAAGATCGCATTAGAGGAGCAAAGAATAGGCGGCACAACAGTAAGATCCGTCCTCCGAAAATATTTGAGGCGAAAATCTAGTTCAGAAGGGACGAGGAGAGCACGGAAAAGGTGAAATAATTTCAGTCGTTAGAGCTTGTGCAGAGGACCGACAACTGTTGGATCCGTGAGAAAGTGCATGAGGTTTAGTCCTCTGGAGTGCATAGGAGAAATTTTGAATTATGAAGTTGCGAAATCTTGAAATCATCTGGACCGTCCATCAAGAGACACGTGGCAAGATCTCAGCATTTCGCTAACTCACAAGTTGTAAAGGTCAGAAGACTGTTGTGAGAATTCACGAATCGTGAAATCACGAGTTATTTTGGACCGTTGGATTGAGATAGATCGTGAGCCGTCGATATGATCCAATCGCAAAATCGGGGATCGGGAGTTGGACGAGCGAAGGAGACTGCTCTCCAAAACCTCGATACGCGAAATCCCGACATCACAAATCGCGAAATCCTGAGAGGATTGCGAACCATCCATCTGAGAGGACAGGTGGCAGCAGATCCAAGTGCCATCATTTCGGCATTTCGGAGTTCGGGATATCAGAGGTCTTGTTGACGAAAGGTCACAACACTCCACGGTGAAAGTCCCGAAATCCTGAAAAGATTACAGCCGTCCATTCGTTCGGACACGTGGCAGAGATCGAGGAAACCGTCGGCATTTCGGCTATCGGGGTTTCAAGTAGACAGAGGATTTAGAGTTGCAGGTCACGAAATCGTGAAATGACGAGGACCGTCCATCTTAAGGGGACACGTGGCAACAAGCTAGGCCTTCGGGGAAAGTCCCAAAAGGAAAGAGCCATTGGCATTTCGGTAAATCGGAGATCGGGGAATCAAGGAGTCAGAAAAGCTCGCTAACATGGCTCACGAAGTCGCGAAACCCAGAATCCTGAAATCCCGAAAGGATTTGGACCGTCAGATCATAGGAAGATCTGGACCGTTGAAATTGTCCAAAGGCGAAATTTCGGCATTTCACATACTGGGAGTCCGAAGGACCCAGGATCGTTGCAGCAAAACCACCGAAGTCCCGAAACGCAAAATCCCAAAAAGGCGTTTGAATAAGCGCCAGGATACTTTGGATTTTGGCGATTTGAGGGACAGAGAACTGGCAAAGGCATCGCTATTCTCCGATTCGCGAAAAGCTACCAACGCTTTAACCTTTAGGCTTGTGGTCACATTGTTCAGAGACAAAGGGCCAATCTAAGGCCGTTAAGCCCTCTTTGGCATTTCGACTATCGGAGGTTGGAGTGACAAGAGATCGGAGGACTCATATAACGAAGTCCCGAAGATAGAATCGCAAAGCCAAAAAAACCGCGAAGTTGAAACTCGCGAAATCTTGAATCGCAGAGTTCTGAAACCACTGCAAATTACACGCAGGAGACAGGTAAGTAAGAATTTTTTTGTCTGTTTTGCTGAATTCTTTAAAAGATGGTGACGTCTAGCAATTTAGGATTAACTTAGGGTCCGATCATTCTTGGAAAGAACTATGAGTTCTGGTCTCTTCGGATGAGATTCTTCTTGCAAGCACAAGAGTGCTTGGATCTAGTGGATCATGGATATGTGGAACCAGATCTAGCAGACCTGTCTGCCATGAATAATAAGCAGAAAATTTCTCAAGCAACACAGAGAAACAAAGAACATAAAGCTAAATTTTGGATTCAAAATTCTGTGGATGACTCGATTTTCTCAAAAATCATAGGCGTTGGTACTTAAAAATAGGCCTGGGACATCCTTAAATCTTCCTACCAAGGAAATGACATGGTCAAAACAGTTAAACTTCATACCTTGAGGACAGGAAATGACATGGTCAAAATAGTCAAACTTCCCATACCTTGAGTGGACAAACGGTGACTCTAAGGATGACAGAAATCAAAATGTGGATTACTCTTACGACCAGATCATGGGCACGAGCCGATCGCACCGAATTTAGAACCATCATTGATCAACACATTGTTGAGAAAATCCTCTCAAGTTTACCAAAGAAATTTGAATGGTTAAAATAACAATCCTTGAATCCAAGGATCTGTCAAGTTTTTCAACAGATGAATTAATTGGTTCTCTGGTGACACATGAGACCAGACTGCATCTCACAGATGAGTCAATTTCCAATACTTTCAAAATTCAATTCTCCTTTAGGAGAGGGAGAGGCAGAGAGAAAGGCAAAGATCACCAAGGAAGAGGGAGCAGTCATAGAAATCCTCATTCCAGTGGAGGACACAGACAACAACAACCGAATCAACACTTTCAATCACACAGACAACAAAATCAGAATCAGAGTTTTCAGCCTCAAAGAGGCATAGGGAGAAGATCAAATGAGAAATCAAGCATACAATGCTATTACTACAAGAAGTATGGGCACAATGAATCTGAATGAAGGAAGAAGCAAGCAGATCAACTCTCAGACAGAGAACATGTATCAAATCACACGGGAGAAACCTTAGGAGGTATGTTTCTCTCATGCCACAAGACTGAAGAACAACCTAAAGATCTCTGGTTGCTGGACAATGGATGCAGCTATCACATGACAGGTAAAAAATATTTACTTTCATGCATTGATTCTTCAATCTCATCTGATATTACACTTGGAAATGATTACATAGTCAAAGTTCAAGGAAAAGGAACTGTTCCTATTCTTACTAAACAAAATGTAAAGAAAGACATAAACAATGTCTAGATCATGTTCCAGATCTGAAACATAATTTTCTAAGTGTAGGAAAACTCATTGAACATGGCTATAAGGTACTTTTTGAGGGAGCATCTTGCAAGATATATGACAAAATCCCAAGCAGAAAATTGATTTCTGAAATCCACATGACTCTGAATAGGATGTTTCCCCTTACACTCAGAACTGCAAATTTGATTCAACCATATGCACAGAGTGCATCTACCCTGAATGAAACAATGGTTTGACATACAAGATTTGGTCATCTACCATTTCAGAGTCTAATTCTTCATCAAAAGCACTCCATGGTCAAAGGTCTTCCTACCTTTAAAGAGCAAACTTCCCCATGTGAGTCTTGCATACTTGGAAAACATAAGAGAACTAGTTTTCCACAGTCTTCCAATCAAGCCAAACAACATCTTGAACTTGTTCACACTGACCTATGTGGACCAATGAAAATAGAGTCCATAGGTGACAACTTTTATTTTCTAACGTTTATTGATGATTTCAGCAGAAAAATATGGATCTATTTTCTCAGACACAAGTCTGAAACTTTTTCAAAATTCAAAGAATTCAAGGCAGAAGCTGAAAAACAGAGTGACAAATATATCAAAGCATTCAGGTCAGATGGAGGAGGAGAATACAACTCCAAAGAATTTGCAAATTTCTGCAAATCACAAGGCATTATCATGCAAACAACAACCAGGTATACTCCACAACAGAGTGGAGTGGCTGAAAGGAAAAATCAGACAATAATGAATATGGCAAGAACACTTCTTAAAGAGAAAAGTTTGTCAAATACTTTTTGGGCTGAAGTAGTAGCATGCTCAGTTTATCTCGTAAATAGATCTCCAACCACAAATCTAAAGATGAAAGTCCCTCAAGAAGCATGGAGTGGGACAAAGCTCAATGTTGGGCATCTAAGGACATCCAGATGCATAGCATATGCTCGCATACCTTCTGAATTAAGGAAGAAACTTGATGACAAAAGTGAGAAATGTATTTTCACTGGATATAGTGAAACATCTAAAGCTTACAGGTTTTACAATCCAATCTCCAAGAAACTAATTCTCAGCAGAGATGTAAAATTTCTGGAAAATCAATTCTAGAATAATTCAGAAAATCAGCAAATGGACAGTCAAAATCCATTGCTACCAAGTTCTGAAAATGCAAAAAATTGAGGACAACAAGTACCTCAAACTATTCTTCCAAGATTGCAAGTACAAAGACAACCTGAAAATTCTCAGGATAACTTAACTTCAAGCAGAGAATCATTCTCTGAACCACAAAATCAAAGAACTCGAAGTTTGAGAGAAATCCATCAGCAGTTGGACGAATTTGAACAACACAACCTTTTTTCTTTAATGTCATGTCAACCTACATCTTTTAAGGAAGCAACTAAGGAGACACATTAGGTTCAAGCCATGAACCAAGAAATTGACTCCATTGAGAAAAATCAGACATGGGATCTTGTTGATTTGCCAAGTCACAAGAAAAGTATTGGTGTCGGGTTTACAAAACTAAACTCAGTGAAAAAGGGCAGATTGAAAAACACAAGACAAGACTTGTTGCCAAAGGATTCTCACAACAACCAGGTATTGATTATGGTGAAACTTTTGCTCCAGTAGCAAGACTATACAGTGTAAGGACTCTATTGGGCATAGCAGCCCAACACAAATGGCAAGTATACCAGATGGATGTCAAGTCAGCATTCCTAAATGGTTTCTTAGAAGAATAAGTTTATGTCGATCAGCCACCTGGATTTGAATTCCTAGAGCAGCCAGCCAAAGTATATCGGTTGAAGAAATCCTTGTATGGCTTAAAGCAAGCTCCAAGAGCTTGGTACAACAGAATTGACACTTACCTGATCCAAAGTGGTTTCAGCAGAAGTCAAAATGAACCAA
The DNA here is from genome assembly GCA_010110895.2 of Picea sitchensis. NCBI lineage: Eukaryota > Viridiplantae > Streptophyta > Pinopsida > Pinales > Pinaceae > Picea > Picea sitchensis. Next base: position 381,454 of record SNQJ01S0012965.1, read on the forward strand.
CTCTTTACACCAAAACAAATCAACATGGTAAAATCTTGATTGTATGTTTATATGTTGATGGCATGATCTATACTAGAAATCTTGAGTTAACCAGTTTTAAACATGCCATGCAATCTGAGTTTGAGATGACAGATCTTGGCATCATGAAATATTTTTTAGGGATTGAGGTTGATCAATCAACCAAAGACATCTTTGTCTGTCAGAAAAAGTATGTAGAAGACATCATCAAAAGATTTCGCATGGAAGAATGTAATCGAACAGAAACCCCTATACCTCTAGGCACAAAATTGAGCAAGAATGATGAAGGTCCTACACTGGACTCTACCTTGTACAAAAGTTTAGTAGGCAGTTTGTTGTATCTTACAAAAACTAGGCCTGACATTATGTATGCATCCAGCCTTGTTTTCAGATTCATGGGATCCCCAAAAGATTCTCATTGGAAAATGGCGAAACGAATTTTGAGATATGTTGCATGAACTCTCAATTTTGGCTTATGGTACACTAAATCTGATAGTAATCAACTTTATGGTTACACAGACAGTGATTTTGCAAGCAGCCTAGATGACAGGAAAAACACATCTAGACATGATTTTCAACTGGGCACGAACCTGAACTCATGGGCATCAAAGAAGCAACCAATTGTTTCAATATCTTCTGCAGAGGCAGAGTATGTCGCTGCTACCTCATCTTCCTGTCAAGCTGTGTGGCTGAGAAGAATATTGAAAGATATGTCACATACAGAAAATGATCCAACTCCTATATTCTGTGATAATACTTCAGCAATTGTTTTATCTAAAAATCATGTGTTTCACAAGAAAAGCAAACACATTGACACTCGTTTTCATTTCATATGCGAGCTAGTCAATAATGGTGATATTGCACTTCAATTCTATGGTTCTCGAGATCAGCTTGTTGATATCTTTACAAAGCCACTCGAAAAATCGGTTTTTGATTTTCAAAGACAACACTTAGGCATAATCAGTGCTGATGCTTGTAACTGTTGAGTTTAAGAGGGAGTGTTAAATATAATGTAACCTCAATAGGCTGACTGTACACTGCCAGCTGTCATGGCCAATTGTACTTTCTATTCTTGATTTGCTTGAGCCTATTTAGCTCAGCTATTTCCCTTTGCATAGTACTTACTTCTTCATGATCTTCTTCATGTACTCGTTTTGTACTCTTCTTCTTCTATTCTAATATACTGTTTTCTGTTCTATTCTTTCTCTGTGCATTTCTTAATTCACGATTTATCATAATTAATTTAGATGGAAGAGTTTTCTTTGGAACAACCAAATTTATCGGCTCGTCTTTTGCCTGGGTTTGTTTTTATGCTGTAATTAATTCAGATGGAAGAGTTTTCTTTGGAACAGCCAAATTGGGCTTGAATATTAGGAGTCTTTTTCCTTTTACAAATTTATGGCTTTGGCTTTGTTTTCCTACTCTATCATCTCGCTGTCCAGGACAAGAATTTTGTAGAAACACAATTGTGTTTTCAGTCTTTTTCCCTGCAGAGAGATTTTCACTCCCACGATTGAGAGTGATCCAATATTACGTTTGCATTTACACTCTTCCATCAGTCTTTTAGTCTTGAAAGGCCTGCATTGTAGACTGCAGTTGTCTCTTGTTCCATCAGTCTATTGTTAAGCGATAGAAGCCCTTGTATGTAATTAGTGTGTCTACGCAACCGGCATATTTATTCTCTCATCCCATGGCCTGTATATATACTATTGATGGCGATTTACATTATGTAAGGGATCTCTCCAGTTCTAAATTGGTTGTCTTTTATTTCTGGTTACTTTTTCCTTATAGTATTTTTAAATTGCTTTTTACGGTCACAGTGGAAGAATTAGCGAATGAGGAGGCTCAAAAGGAAGGAAGATGAGAGAGATCTAAGTAACTTAACATTGGTGGTTGTTCTAGGAATAGCTTTGGATGCTGGAGACTTCTATTACTGGTTTTTCAAGTTTTGGATGGTGTACTTTCTAGCCTTTGTTGTGGAGGAGAATGCATTTTTTTGAATTGTTGGAAAGCCTGTTTGGATATTCTCATCTTCATATTTAGCAAATGGAAACAGGCTCCGTGTATGCATGTTCGGCTGTTTCTTGTTATCTGACACTATGGGAATATATTTTTTTGATTACAGCTGAAATGTTAAATTTGATAATTACACCCTAGAATCGATGGTTTAATCAGGTTTTTAATTACAAATTTCAATTTTATGGCCAAAAATTGAAGATGCAGGTATATTCTTCATTTTACACTCAAATCAATGAATGAGATTTAATTTGATAACTTTCTCACATTTTTAAATGCATCCGTTCAACCTGTTTACTTTTTCACATTTACTTTTTAGGATTAAAAAATTACTAAACCAGATTTTTAATTGCCAACTTATACAAATACAACCAAAATTACTTCAGTTTTAACATTTACATCTTAATTAACTTTTTACATTTTGAAATAAATCGATCAAAATCGAAACCTGTGATGATTAGTGAAATGTAAACCATAACATTGTGGTTGATGCCACGTTTAATCTGCTTTTCAAATACCACCCCGCGTTCTTTCTCCTTACCGGGACTGTTGATGCCACCATGCGTTTCAAATGCTAGAGCTTTAATATAATTTAAACCATATGTTACCAGGTGGAGTGTCCTAGCTCTCTCTCCTTACCGGGCCGGGTTGTTGATGTCACATTTCCATGCGTTTCAAATGCACTAGAAAGAATCAATTAAATGCACTCATGGTTTTTAAGGCTTCGACCTTACCAACAAGAAGAGATTGTAGTCCGGCTAATAGATTCGAAAAGAAAAATTAGCTGGAAATAATAATAGTAGAGAGAAATTTAGCAATTTAGCCCCTAGTATTATAATAAGGGATAGAAGAAGCGGTTGGGAAGCGGCTGATTGCGCCTCCATAATGACTTCGTTTTTCTTTCGATTGCCCTACTATTATTTTAGGAAAACTGGGAATGGAAAAGTCGAAGCTGGAATTCGCCCTTAAATAATAGTGTCGGGGTAGAGGAAGCGGAATGAGAAGCACCCTCCTGTTGCCGAGCTTTCCAAAGGCAATAACCCTATTATTTAGTCTAAAATTTTCTGAAAACTTTTGTATCAGTTGGTGATCTTACTGTTATTCGCTTTCTGGTGGTGCTGATATTGTATTTATTTTATAGGGAGTGACCAAGAGTGCTAAACAGAGGCTGAGGTAGCCCGTGCTGCGCAAGAGAAGGCGGCTGAGGTAGCCCGTGCTGCGCGAGAGAAGGCTTCTCAGGCGACTGAAACGACCAACGGAGTTAGTCAGTCGGCAGCGGAAAAGGCTTCTCAGGGGACTTAGACTGCCAAGGAGAAAGCCCAACATGAGACTGAGACTGTCAAAGAGAAAGGGCTTCCGTGTATTTCCCTTTATGTTTTTGTCTTTGGCTCGTCTTCTGAAGACTTATTATTAAATGTTTTAGTATTTTGTTATTTAGTATTTTAGTATTAATGATTTTATTTAAAAAAAATTAAATTCTTAATATATATAGATTTATATAGATTAATTAAGTACTATATAATGTATATTATTTTCAAGTTTAAATAATTTTCAAAAATAATTAAATTGATTATAATTAAATGTTTCATTTTAGGTTTATCTTTAAGTTTAAATAATTTTCAAAAATAATTTAATTGATTATAAGGTTTATCTCCAAGTCTAAATAATTTAAAAAAATAATTGAATTGATTATAATTAAAAGTTTTGTTTTAGGTTTATGCATGTAAAATAATCATATATTTATTTTTAATAAATTTTATCAAATAATTATTTTAAAAGTTTCATTTTAGGTTAATCTCTTCAATTAAAATAAAGTTTCATTTTAGGTTAATCTCTTCAATTAAGATAATTATTTTAAAAGTTTCATTTTAGGTTTATGTCATATCAAACAATCATATATTTATTTTTAAATTTATTAAGTAGCTAAAAAATATTTTTAAATTTATTAAATAGTCAAAATAATTTAAAAAATAAATAAATTAAGATAGATTTATAATTTCAAGATAAATTTATAAAAAATTTAAAAAATAAATAGATTAAGATAGATTTATAATTTCAAAATAAATTTATAATGTTTAAATCATTTTTATTTCCCCACTTCTATTATATTATATAAATTATATTATATAAATTTATTTTTACAAATTTGAAATTGGTTTAATATATATTAATAATAATAGTGTAATGTATTAATAGTTAAATTAATATATTAATAGTTCAATTGGTTCAATTAAATTAATATATACTAATAGTGTAATGTATTAATAGTTGAATTAATATATTAATTGTTGAATTAATATATTAATAGTGAAATTGGTTAAATTTATAGTGTAATATATTAATATATTTTTAAATTTATTAAGTAGCAAAAAAAAATTAAAAATAAATAATTTAACATAGATTTAAAATTCCAAATTTATAATGTCTATACATTTATTTTCTCCACATCTATTATATTATATAGATTAATTTTTTCAAATTTGAAATTGGTATTAATATATATTAATAGTGCAATTAAAATATTAATAGTTAAATTGGTTCAATTAATATATTAATAGTGGAATTGGTTCAATTAATAGTGTAATGTATTAATATATTTTTAAATTTATTAAGTAGCCAAAATAATTTTAAAAATAAATAGATTAAGATAGAATTATAATTTTAAGATAAAATTTTAATGTCTAAATAATTTTTATTTCCCCACTTCTATTATATTATATAGATTTAATTTTTCAAATTTATTAATAATAAATTAAAACTAAGTATGCATCTATTTTATATAAGGTTGTAAAGCATGTATATGTATTGTCAGTTATGTCTCAGTTAGAATGTTAATAATATTATGTAGGTTTTAATGGGGAGATGTGATTTATGAATCCAACAATCATGTTTTAAAGTTTAAGTTTTTAATGATATATTAAATTAATTATATTGATAATGAAATAGTGTATAAATGTTGTTTGAAGTTTTATATTTATTTAAATAGTGGTTAGAGTTTTAATAATATTATGTAAAGTTTTAAGTTTTATATGTGTATGAAAGGTTAGTTTATGTATTTGAAATTGTTTTTTACTACTTTGTATTTTTACCATGCATTTTATGGAAAAGTATAAATCATTTTATACAAAGTAAAAATGACTAACATTTCCCAACATCGCACTGTGACGAACACTTCCCAATGTGGCTATGTGACGAACTTTTTCAAACGTTGCAATGTGATAAAAAATTATTGACGCCACATTATAACGACCATTTTCCCAACATCGCAAAAGTAAAAGATGATTCTACAGTGTTTCCAAACATTGCATTATGACGAACATTTCCCAACGTCGCAATGTGACAAACATTTCCCAATGTCGCAATGTGACAAACATTTCCCAATGTCGCAATGTGATGACCATTTCCCAATGTCGCATTGTGATGAACGTTTCCCATTGTCACAATGTGACGAACATTTTCCTTTTGTTATCAATGTCCTTAGGAAAAATATAAACAATTGTCTAAAAAGTTAAACATGATTCCATACATCTCATTTTGACTAACCATTTCAAACGTCGCACCCTGACGAACATTTCCTAATGTTGTGATGTGATGAACATTTTCGAACATTGCAATGTGAAAAAAAAATCTTGATGCCACATTCTAACAACCATTATCCCAACGTCGCAAAAGAAAAGATGATTCTACACTGTGTCAAGTGTTTCCAAACATTGCATTATGATGAACATTTCCCTACGTCGCATTATGACGAACATTTTCCAATGTCGCATTGTGACGAACGTTTCCCATCGTCACAATGTGATGAACATTTACCTTTTGTTATCAATGTTCTTAGGAAAAATATAAATCATTGTCTAAAAAGTAAAACATGTTTCCATACATCTCATTGTGACTAACATTTCTATTGCATTATGATGAACATTTCCCTATGTTGCATTCTGACGAACATTTCCCAACATTGCAATGTCACGACCATTTCCCAATGTCCCATTGTGACGAACGTTTCCCATCATCACAATGTGATGACCATTTCCCTTTTGTTATCAATATCCTTAGGAAAAATATAAATCATTGTCTAAAAAGTAAAACATGATTCCATGCATCTGATTGTGATGAAAATTTCCCTACGTCGCATTGTGACGACCATTTCCCAATGTCGTATTGTGAGGGTCGTTTCCCATCGTCACAATGTGACAAACATTTCCCTTTTTTTATCAATGTCCTCAAGAAAAAATATAAATCATTGTCTAAAAAGTAAAACATGATTCCATACATCTCATTGTGACTAACATTTCCAGTGCATTATGATGAACATTTCTATTGCATTGTGACTAACATTGCATTTTGAGGAACATTTCCCTACGTCTCATTGTGACGACCATTTCCCAACGTCTCAATGTGACGACCATTTCCCAATGTTGCGAACATTGTCCAATGTCACATTGTGATGAACAACTCTCAATATAATTTTCCATTGTCATAAACATTTACGGTTGTCACAATGCAACAAACTATATATATCGTACATCAGGCATAGTCATTGTCATGGTCATCATCAATTGGAGTTAGCTATCGTGATGATGAAGCATAGACTATCACTTTGAACCATCGTCGTCATCATAGTGATGGTAATGATCATGGTCAATGTTTTCTATTTATGTAATAATGTATTATTAATGTACTTGTACTTTATTACTTTAATATATTATATATATATATATATATATATATATATATATATATATATATATATATATATATATATCATTGTATTTTTTTTTTTTTTTTTTTTTTTATTATATTTATTTTATTAATGTATCATTACTTTATTGAATTAATGTGTTAATTCACCCATAGTCATTGCCATGGTTATTGTCGTTATTTTATTAATGTATCATTACTTTATTAATTAATGTATTAATTTTGTAATATTAATAATTTAATATCAATATTTATGTTTTTATTTATAAAATATTTAATACATTAATGTATTTAATAAATTTAATATATTAATATATTAATGTATTAATAATGCTTTACTAATGTATTAATGTATGAATACATTAATGTATTTAATAATGTAATGTATTTTTTATTACTTTAATACCTTTTATATATTATTTTTTATTACTTTAATACTTTTTAATGTATTAATGTTTTATATTATTGTATAATATTGTATTTATAATAATACTATATTATTATTTTATAATAATGTATTACTTTAACAACATTATTAATATTGTATAAATATATCAATAAGGTAAAATATTAATAATACATTATTAAAATATGAGTTAATATACTATTATAATTTATTAGGTAATGTGTTTGTTAATGTTTTATTAATACATTAATAATAATGAATTAATACATTATTATAATGTATTAGTAATATATTAATATTTTAATAATGTATAGATATTTTTTTAATGTATTAATTTTGTAATATAAATGTTTTAATATCAATATTTATGTTTTTATTTATAAAATATTTAATACGTTAATGTATTAATAATGCTTTACTAATGTATTAATTATTAATAATGCTTTAATGTATTAATGCATTAATACATTAATGCATTAAACACATTAATGTATTTAATGTATTAATGTATTTAACATATTAATGTATTTAATATATTAATGAATTTAATTTATTTAATGTATTAATGTTATTTGAGGTATGTCGGCCGTCAACTAGCAATAACCACTTTTATGTAAAAAGTGGTTGATATACATCGATCGATGTCATTTTCCACCTTTTTCAATTAATGGTGTCGATCGGCGTATATCAACCACTTTTTATATAAAAGTGGTTGTTGCTAGTATCTAGTTTATATTTTGTTATTTTGTATTACAATATTTGGATTCAATACTTTTAGTTGTATTCAATATTTCTGGGTTCAATAGATTGGAGAAAAGAAATACTAGCATTATCTAAGTATATTGCTGGTGAGTATGAGCGAGTGGAATATCATGATATGTCTATTTTACTCATTGCCTTGTGAGTTCACTCTAATTTTATGCACTAGAATGTTGTGGGTCCTTTCTTAAATCAGTGTATGCTTTGTTTTCTCTTGCAACCTGGTTTAAGAATAATTTATTAGCTCAGTTTTCAAATAACTCCAGATATCTTAAAATAATCTCCCTGATGTTAAAATAATTAGATGTGAACTGCAATCTAACAGTGGACTTTAAGTGATCTAATTTATATTTAAGTGGTTTCCTTTATAATAGTTTGGAGAACATGCCACGATCATTCAAATAATTCTTTGTGAGATTATTTCTTCTGTAAGGAAGAGTTTTAGGCCGACGAATCTTGCCAGTAAATATATTATTTATGAAGCATATTCGTCCTATAATTTATTATTATACCTGTATATGAAGTAAGTCTTAGAGATTTCATTTAGAATAAGTAGGTTTGACTAACACTTATTCATTTTTAATAGTTTTAAGAAAATTGAAATTCATGGTGATCAAATGGTTCCACAAGGATTTTCCTTCCTAGAAAGCATAGAGGCATGCCCATATTATTTCCAGTTTTTAATCTTTACTCAAAAGATTAGAATATACCCAGCTTCTAAATTTAAATAATCTATTTAAATATCAAAATATATCCCAATAGACAAAGTTATAGCTTATCTTCACATAAAAGCAAGTGCGTGAAGTTTATATTGAAACATGTTGTGGAATTTTAATCAAATACAATTTTTTCCTAGTTATAAGCAAAGCATGAATATTTTTAACCTATTCCTGCAATTGAACCTAGTGTTGTTATTGTTGTAACCTCTAAAGGACCACAATTAGAATTGACACACCTTTGGGAAAAACCTCAAATTTGTAAAGAAATCTACATTTTTAGTAGGAGGCTTCAATGTATCAATGATGGGTGCATTCCTTGAGGGTTGCACACATTATATAGTGACTATCACATACATATGTGAAACATACATAATGTGAAAGAAAATCAATAAAAACAATATCACAATGGTCATATGACATCTTACATATAATATTTTGATCCATGTTGAAGCCTCAACAGTATCACCATTAAGATTTTCGATTATGATGGATGTTATTGAATGAAATTTTATTCAAATGTTAACTTATTCATGCCTAATAGAATATTTCAAAGATCATGAACTAGTCTTGTTCCTAACATGGTATAAATAGTAGCATATTGCATTTATCCAATAGCTTGATGAAGTGTATTGGAAAATAGAATCACCTAGATGTCGTGCCTTGTAGTTTACCAAAGTTGGAAATGCATTGGATGTATTACCAATACGAGGTTATAATTTTGTGAATTATTTTAGGTTGGTTCGTAGTTAATGAATTCTATCTTAGGTCCTTAATTACATAGAATTTTAATCTTTTGAATTTACAAGTGTTGGATTTATCTTTTCTTCGACATATGCATATTACCGATGCTCTTATAATTTATAGGTACTGGTTTTTCCTTGTTTTTGTATGAAGCACTAGTGCATTTTAATATGTGTACGCCGGAGTAAATTTAAGATAGTGAGATCAATCTATCTTAATACCTTGTGTGTCTATTTTACCATGTGCACCAAAAGGGTAGTGAAATTTTGAATATTTTGAGGCGACATGTCGGTGCCATTATTTTTATTTAGAAGTGGTGCATATATTATAGTAAAGGCATCGCTATGTGAATAATATTTAAAATCATGATAAGTATAATATACTTAACGCACCAATACATAAGTTATTTTTAGTTCCTCAGTATATATTTTAAACATGAGCACTGCATAGAAACGATAAATAGTATTCTACTTTAAATCTTTACAGAATGGTGTGTTTTCACAATAGTCCACACCGGTGCATTATTATAATAAATGCGCATCGATTTAAATGACTCAAAACAAACTGATTTATATATTATGGCATGCATCATCAAGTGAGTTCAAAATAATACAGTGCACCAATATGTGTATATTTTAGTTCATTTTTTTTGTTAGGGACCTAACATCCCTAACCCTTCACGTAGGTAGAATAATATATTTCCATGTAATGAAGGCCAATATTAATAAGGTCTATCAATAAGGAAGAATAATTCAAATGTAAGAAGACCTAATAGAAGCTTCCGCTTCTAGAATGATCTTCCTCTGGATTGTTCTTTTGGATAGATAGATTTAGTGTAAATAGGAGTAGAGGTTATGAGAATTTTTTTCTTGAGAATTATTGTAACAGAGTGTTGCTTTGCTGAAGGTTTCCCCGTCGAAGAGGCAAGAGAACATTGTTTCCTATCAATAAAGGTATCATTTTCTCTTGTGGTTTCATCAAGTGTGTTGTTCGACTATTATTCTCTACAATAATTTTGTTCCATGCTATTATAATAGATCTAGTACCTTACAAGTGGTATGAGAGAACTTTCCTTTGCATAAAATTATGGGTTAAATTTTTTTCAGGGTAGAGACATATTTCCGCATCTAGGAAGCATACACACAAGAACTACTAGTGGTACTTAAGCGCACATTGTTCGCCACCCTTGTAACCCCTGTTGGTACCCCTTCGAGTAGTAGCACATTAGAAAACAATTGTATCGAGATCGACCTAGATATCATGAAGCCCTCTGTAGATAAACCAATCGACCGCCTGACTTCTATAATGCCACCAAGAAAAACACTCAGGAAGATACTCTCTAGTACCTGGGTAGTTGGGTAGTACGGCTAAAGGCATGGTCTAGCCTCCTTAGTTGGTTCCATGAGATATTGGGCTGAGTATTACTGTTGGACCCCACATGTATATTAGAGAGCTATAGCACAGGGAAAACACTTGTTACTAGAAACCCTGAATACCTTAACCTTTGGGATGAAATAAGAAATAGAAAAGATAAGATCTATTATCGTGAAACTGTACCTTCTACATTTTGGTTGTGAAATTCTCACAATTTTTTTCTCTCTGGCACCATTATTTGAGACCTATCCCATTGGATTCCTCTCTTCACCCTTATCAGAGTCATACCTATCATTTTTCAACTTTTTTTTGTGGACTTGACCTCTTCCGGAAAGCCATATTAAGCATCTATCCCATTAAATTCCTCTCTTTTCACTGATCATAGTGGTACCAATACCAGTAACTCCTTTCTGTGTGGTCCCATTTTCCCTCCTACCCCATCCCCATGGCCCACACTTGTAGCCAATATTGGCAATGTCGTCTCACCACGTTGGCCAAATATCATGACCAAACCCATAGTGATATCTCTTCCATCATGTCCAATATTTCTAACATCAACTCTAGGCTTCCTCCACTCAAATCACTTCCCACAACCACCACTCAATTGAATTCCACCTGTCATCAATGTTAGGACGCAGTGAACAATTTGACTGCCTTGTTTAATACCACCCGAGAGCCTTTCTCTTCTTCCACAGCTTATAACCATGATGGTCCTTAATTCTCTTATTCCACCTATTTTCCTCCCCACAATGTTCAACAGGACTGGCGTCCCCCTCACGTGGAGGGGAAAACATTTGATGGCTCAAATCCTAGAGGCTAGGCCACTAAAATGGAACATTATTTCTCTTTGTACGACATTATTTATGTCTTGGAAAAACTAAGGTATGGTGTTCTCCATATAGATCTGGAACATTGGAAATGGTGGCAATGGCAAAAAAATGTCTGCCAAGGGTATGTGGCTTGGACACAAATTGTTGCAGAACTTTATGAATGCTTGGACACTGACACCTACCATTTAGGCCATTTGACAAAGTTGAAAAATTATGGCACAATGGAATACTTCATAGATTATTTTGAGTGGCTGGATATCCACACAAAGGGCATGTATGATATTTTTTTTCCGATAATGTTTTGTCAGTGACCTCAAGGACTAGATGTGTGCCCATGTCTTCATGGCTCAACCTTAGAGTTGGGTGGAAGCTATGAAAAGAGATAAGGAAGAACAACATGTTGTCTCATCTAAAAACACAAAACCCTCATTTATTCCTCGCCCTAAACGATTCACTCCCACTCCTCCTTCCACTCTCCTAATGATCCAAAAATTGACCAGGGTAGAAATGGATGAATGCCAACTCAAGGGCATTTGTTATAATTGTGATAACAAATATTTTCCTCGGAACAAGTGTAAGGAAAAATATATTTTTATGGCCATCTCTAGGGATTTTGTTGAAGAGGATGTTGAGGCTCCCCTTGTGGCCAAGTCATCTAAACCAACTGACATGAATCCACCTTTCGACCCTCCAAAAGTTGAACCGATGATTTTCCTGAATGCTCTCACTCGGTTTTTTGATCTCGAAACCATCAAGCTAATTGGTTGCATTAAGCATAATAAGGTAATCATCCTTATTGATAGTGGAAATATCCATAATTTTTATCAACACCGCATTTCCCAAGAAACTTATTGATATATCCGTCCAGTCAATAATTTTCAAATCATGATTGCCAATGGCTAGTCCAAGAAATGTGGAGGGCGTTGTGAAAATGTGAATATCCAAATTGGTTAGTACCAAATGAAATATCATATGTTTTCTATAGAAATGGGTAGTTGTGAAATTGTGTTGGGTGTCTAATGGATGAAAACTCTAGGTCCCATTCTCATGGATTTTAAGGAATTAACCATGCAATTAAACCAAGAGGGCCACCGGTATAAGTTCCAAGGCATCACAACAAGTTCCCTTGATAGATAATTTGTTCCCATTGAATGGAAAATTTATTTAAAAAAGGTCATTCTGATATTATTTCACAACTCCATTCCATTCACGCCAGTGAGACACCCTCTATGCCTCTAGACATCCAATCCATCCTCTCCAAACATCCATATTTTTTTCCACTCCTCAGGGACCTCCTTCTTCCTATGGTGTTCATTACCATTCCATTCCCCTTATTCCTAGAAGCCTTCCTCCCAATGTTCATCCATATCATCTTCCCTTTTCCCAGAAAAATGAAATTGAGAATATTCTTAGGGAATTTCTCACCGCAGGCGTTATTCGTCCTAGTATTAGCCCCTATTCTTCTCCTAGGTTTATGGTACTTAAGAAAGGATTCTCTTGGCACGTGTTTCTTGACTTTTTCTCCCTCAACAAAATCACCATCAAAGACAAATTTATCATTCTTGTCATTGATGATCTCTTGGCTGAATTGAGTGTTGCCCAATATTTTTCGTTGATGTCATGTTTTGCTTCAATATTTTGATTCTAGCATAATTTCATAGGAAATATAAAAGAATTAGTCATATATCCTTTTTTGTAATGAATAATATAGCAAGACTTTCTACAATCTTCATTAATGTGGAACTTAGAAATTCCTTCGATGTCTTACCAATATGATGTAATAATTTGGTGACCCATTTTAGGTTGGGTCGTAGTTAATGAATTCTATCTTAGGTCCTTCAGTACATATAATTTTATTTTTTTTATTTTAAAAGTGTTGGATTTATCTTTTCTTCGTCATATGCAGAGCATTGATGCTCTTATAATTTCTATGCATCATTTCTTCCTTGTTTGTGTATCAAGCACTCATGTTTGTCTAATTAATATGAATCGATGTTTATTTTATCGTTTACACCGAAGGGGTAGTGAAATTTTGAATATTTGAGGTGACATGTTGGTGCCATTAAAGAATTAACCATGCAATTAAACCAGGAGGGCCACCAGTATAAGTTCGAAGGCATCACAACAAGTTCCCTTGATAGATCATGTGTTCCCATTGAATGGAAAATATCTTTAAAAAAGGTCATTATGATATTATTTCACAACTCCATTCCATTCACGCCACTGAGACACCCTCTATGCCTTTGGACCTCCAATCCATCCTCTCCAAACATCCATATTTTTTTCCACTCCTCAGGGACCTCCTCCTTCCTATGGTGTTCATTACCATTCCATTTCCCTTGTTCCTAGTAGCCTTCCCCCCAATGTTCATCCATATCATCTTCCCTTTTCCCAGAAAAATGAAATTGAGAAGATTCTTCAAGAATTTCTCACCGCAGGCATTATTCGTCCTAATACGAGCCCCTATTCTGCTCCTAGGTTCATGGTACTTAAGAAAGGATGCTCTTGGCACATGTTTCTTGACTTTTTCTCCCTCAACAAAATCACCATCAAAGAAAAATTTATCATTCTTTTCATTGATGATCTCTTGGTTGAATTGAGTGTTGCCCAATATTTTCTGTTGATATCATGTTTTGCTTCAATATTTTGATTCTAGCATAATTTCATAGGAAATATAAAAGCATTAGTCATATATCCTTTTTTGTAATGAATATTATAGCAAGACTTTCTGCAATGTTCATTAATGTGGAACTTAGAAATTCCTTCGATGTCTTACCAATATGATGTAATAATTTGGTGACCCATTTTAGGTTGGGTCATAGTTAATGAATTCTATCTTAGGTCCTTCAGTACATATAATTTTATTTTTTTTACTTTACAAGTGTTGGATTTATATTTTCTTCATCATATGCAGAGCATTGATTCTCTTATAATTTCTATGCATTGTTTCTTCCCTGTTTGTGTATCAAGCACTTGTGTTTGTCTAATTAATATGAACCAATGTCTATTTTACCATTTATACCAAAGGGGTAGTGAAATTTTGAATATTTGAGGTGACATGTCGGTGCCATTATTTTTACTAAGAAGTGGTGCATATATTATAGTAAAGGCACTGCTATGTAAATAATATTTAAAACCATGATAGGTATAATAAACTTAAGGCGCCGATACATAAGTTATTTTTAGTGGCACGGTATATATTTTAAACATGAGCAGTGTAGAGAAACTATAAATATTATTCTACATTAAATATTTATAGAATGGTGTGTTTTCAAAATAGTTCGCATCGATGCGTTATTATACTCAATGTGCATCGGTTTATATGACTCAAAAAGATTTATATATTATGGCATGCATCATCTAGTGAATTCAAAATAATACAATGCACCAATATGTATATTATGTTTTTCATTTTTTTTGTTAGGGACCTAACCTCCCTAACCCTTCACATAGATAGAATAATATATTTCCATGTAATAAATGCCAATATTAATAAGGTCTAGCAATAACGAAGAATAAGTCAAATGTAAGAAGACGTAATAGAATCTTCTGCTTCTAGAAGGATATTCCTCTAGACTATTTTTTTGGATAGATAGATTTAGTATAAATAGGAGTAGAGTTCGTGAGAAGTTTTGTCTTGAGAATTATTGTAATTAAGCGTTGCTTTGCTTGAGGTTTCATCTAGTGTGTTGCTCTGTTTCTATTCTCTGCAATATTTTTGTTCCATGCTATTATAATAGATCTGGTACCTTACAAGTGGTATCAAAGCACATTCCTTGGCATAAAATTGTGGGTTAATTTTTTTTCAGGGTAGAGACTTATTCGAGCATCTTAAAGCTACAAAGATTTGTCGTTCAGTCCATAAATCCACAGTCAAGGAAGAAAACATGCAAGAACTACAAGTGGTACTTAAGCATACATTGTTGGCCATCCTTGTAACCCTTGTTAGTATCCCTTCTAGTCGTAGCGGATAAAAAAATACTTGTATATAGATCAACCTAGATATCATGAAGCCCTGTAGATAAACCAATCAGCTGCGCGATTCCTAGAGTTCCACCATGAACAACACTCGAGAAGATATCTCTAGTGCCTGGGTAGTTGGGTAGTACAGGTAAAGGAACAGTCTAGACTTTTTAGTTGGTTCCTTGAGATATTGAGCCGAGTACTATTATTGGACCCTGCATGTATATCAGAGAGTTGTAGCAAAGGAAAAACCCTTGTCAGTAGAAATCCTGAATATCCTAACCTTTTGGAAGGAAAAAGAAAAAAAAAGACAAGATCTATTATCGTGCAAATGTACCTTCTACATTCTCGTTGGGAAATTCCTACAATTGTTTTCCTGTTAAACATTTGACCATTACATCACTTCAGTATTATTCAGATCGAAGTATAACTCCATAGGAGTAAAAACAAAAGTCTGATCCTCCTGGTACCATTATTTGAGACCTATCCCATTGGATTCCTCTCTTCTCTTTTCACTGATCGTAGTGGTACCAATAATAGTAACTCATTTCTATGTGGTCCCATTTACCCCTGTACCATCCCCATGGCCCACAATTGCATCCAATATTTGGAAAAACATCTCACCACCTTGGCCAAATATCATGACCAAACCCAGAGTGATATCTCTTCCATCATGTCCAATATTGGTAACATCAAATCCCGACTTACTCCACTCAAATCACTTCCCACAACCATCATTGAACTGACTTCTATGTGTGATAAATGTTGGGACGCATTGAAAAATTTTACCGCCTTGTTTAATCCCACACCATAGCCTTTCTCTTCTTCAACACTTTATAACCCTGATGGTCCTGAATCCTCCTAGTCCACCTTTTTTCCTCTCCACAACTTTCAATGGGACCTCTATCACCCTCGCATGGAGGTGAACAAATTTGATGGTTCAAATCCCATAGACTCGGTAACTCAAATGGAAAATTATCTCTCTTTGTATAACAACATTGATGGGTTGGCCAAACTAAGGTATGGTGTTCTCCATCTAGATCTGGAACGTTGGAAATGGTGGTAATGGAGAAAAAATTCCTTCCAAGGGTATGTGGCTTGGACACAATTTTTTGAATAACTTTATGAACGATTGACACTCACACCCACCATTTAGGCCATTTGACAAAGTTGAAACAATATGGCATAGTGGAAGACTTTATAGCTGCTTTTGAGCGATTGGATTTCCTCACAAAGGGCATTTCTGATGATTTTTTTCGAGAATGTTTATCAGTGGCCTCAAGGATGATATATGTGCCCATGTCCTCATGGCTCGGCCTCAGAGTTGTGTGGAAGATACTAAAAGAGATAAGGAATAACAACAGGTTGTCTCTTCTCAAACAAAAAAACCCTCCTTTATTCCCCGCCCAAAACTAGTCACTCCCACTCCTCCTTCCGCTCCCCTAAAGATCTGAAAATTTACGAGCGTAGAAATGGATCAATGCTAACTCAAGGGCCTTTGTTATAATTGTGATGACAAATATTTTCTTGGGAACAAGTGTAAGCAACAAAATATTTTTATGGCCATTTCGGAGGATGTTGTTGAAGAAGATGTTGAGTCTCCCCCTATGGCCGAGTCCCCTGAACCCACTAACATGAATCGACCTTATGACCCTCCAGAAGTTGAACCAATCATTTTCCTGAATTCTCTCACTGGCTTCTCTACTCCCGAAACCCTCAAGATAATTGGTTACATTAAGCATGAGAAGGTCATCATCCTTATTGACACTAGAAACAGACATCATTTTATTCATTGCCAAATTTCCCATGAAACTAATTTCTATATCTGTCGAGTAAATAATTTTAAAATCATGATTGTCAATGGAAAGTCCATGAAATATGGAGGGTGTTGTGAAAATGTGCATCTCCAAATTGATCAGTACCACATGAAATCTCATATGTCTTCTATATACATGGGTGATTGTGACATTGTGTTGGGTATCGAATGTATCATGACTCTAGGTCCCATTTTCATGTATTTTAAGGAATTAACCATGCAATTCAACTAGGAGGGAAATCATTATAAGTTCCAAGGCATCACAATAGGTTCCACTAATATCACCAGTTCCGATCGAATGGAAAATCTCCTTAAAAAAGGTCATTCCAACATTATTACACAACTCCATTCCATTCAGGCCATTGAGACACCTTGTGTACCTCCATACCTCCAATCCATCCTCTCCAAACATCAATCTATTTTTTCCACTCCTCAAGGAATACCTCCTTCTCATGGTGTCCATGATCATTCCATTCCCCTTGTTCCCAGTATCCTTCCTCCTAATGTTCGTCCCTATCATCATCTTTTTTCCTAGAAAAATGAAATTGAGAAAATTGTTGAAGAATTGCTCAATGCAAATGTTATTCATCCTAGTACGAGCCCTCATTCGTCTCCTATGGTCATGGTAGTTAATAAATAAGGATATTGGCACATGTTTCCTGAATTTCATGCCCCAACAAACTCACCATCAAAGACAAATTTCCCATTCCTTTCATTGATGATCTCTTGGATGAATTGAGTGGTGCCTAGTTATTTACTAAACTTTATCTTCATTCTAGCTACCACCATATCCATATGAAAGAGGAAAATATTACTAAGATTTAATTTCGATATCATAAAGGCCACTATGATTTTTTGGTCATGCAGGCTGATGCAGACCCCCTATCTCTCCTTAAGGCTGCACAACCTCCCAGTCAGGATCTCCGAATTCCAGAGCCGGTGCATCTCTCCTCGTTCCAAATTGGAACCTCTAACACTTAGTCCACATACTCTTGTCTATATTTTACCCACCCAAGATGGTTTTAGGCATAGCCCCCACTCCTCGTGACCACAGGCATGACCACCAGCTTAGCCTGAAAGGCGTGTTGCGTTTCAGGTCCATGGGGTTTTCCAATGTAACGAGTCCCTGGTTCCTCTGGTCCTGAAACCTTGATAAGGGATAGCGGAGGCTAGCTCCCCCCTTTCCCCGACTCACATGACCACAGACACGTGACCACCAACTTTACCACAGAGCGCTTCGAGCTTCTCCAAGTTAGGAGAGTCGAAACTATGAAGACCAAGATCTACAGTCCACATCTCCCTTCGATCAATGACGATGATTAATTCGGCGTTTCGAGTTTCGTGACTTCGCCCCTCATGAGGTATGTTTGTTCCTCCAATTCATGAAAGCCGAAACACTTTTCTGTTGTGTATCGACGGATCTAAGCCTCCTAGATCTAATGGCCTGAATTTTTTCAGGATTTCATAGGTCAAGAGTCCAGAATCTTACCTTTTGTATCCTCGGTCGCCGAAATATGAAATACCCCCACGGCGTGGATTAACTATTCTAAAACTTCGAACATCTAACGGCCTGTATCCTTTCAGGGTTTCGCG
Source organism: Picea sitchensis (assembly GCA_010110895.2). Lineage (NCBI taxonomy): Eukaryota > Viridiplantae > Streptophyta > Pinopsida > Pinales > Pinaceae > Picea > Picea sitchensis. Next base: position 400,390 of record SNQJ01S0012965.1, read on the forward strand.
GGTCAAGAGTCCTTTCTCTCACCCCTTATACTCCCTGTAGCCGAAACCCGATACACCTCCACGCTGCAGATCAACGACTCCCAACCTCCGAAGATTTGACGGTCTGGATCGTTTCGAGGTTTTGTGGGCCAAGAGTCACGTCTCTTGCCCTTTACATTCCTGGTAGACAAAATATTGAAATGGGATCAATGACCCAAATCTATTGGGTTCCGATGGCTACTATTCCCCCTGAGGGTCGAGTGTTTAAAGGTCTCCCAACTAACCTACTAGTAACTCCTCTCGATCCAACAGCTCACGAGATTTCTCATCCCTCACCAAAATCTATCCACTGTCCGTTCAGGTCCTCGTGGGTCTTTCCTCTTGGGCATACACAATTTTGAAATTTGGGTGCCTATCTCACCTCAGACGACCACTGACCCTTCATTGCAATCTGACGGTCAACAATGCTCCCCCTCTTGAGACTTTTAATCTTTCATACTTAGAATAATTTTCTATGTCCTCTAAGTTCTCGGCCTTCACTTCTCCTAGGAAATGGATTCTCGGATCTCGACAAGACTTTCCCAAAGTGTTATTCCTCCTTAGTTTTGTCTGGTGCAGACTTCAATTTCCCGCACACTCCTTCTATCTAAGGGATCTCGATAACTCATATCCAAGGGATTTCTCACAGATAAATTCCCCCCCAAATCCCCTTTTGTTCCC
>SNQJ01S0012965.1:401098-420268 GCA_010110895.2 Picea sitchensis
TTTTGTGAATCATTGTATGCAAATTCAACTTGTGGCAGAATCTGATCCCACTGGTTATGATGTTCAGTAACTAGACTCCTTAATAAATTCCCCAAACTTTTATTTACCACTTCAATCTGCCCATCTATCTGAGGGTGATAAGTTGAGATGAAGGAGAAATATGTCCCCATCTTCTTCCACATTGTCCTCCAAAAGTGACCAACAAATTTTGTGTCTCTATCTGAGACCATGATCCTGGGTAGGCCATGAAGTCTCACAACTTCTTTGAAAAAGATATTTGCAACATGCATTGTGTCACTGGTCTTCTGGCATGGGATGAAATGTTCCATCTTTGAAAATCTATCCACCACCACAAATATGGAATCAAATCCTCATTGTGTTCTTTGCAATCCCAACACAAAGTCCATGCTTATTGCATCCCAAGGTCTTTCTAGTATTGGCAATGGTTGAGACAACCGAGTGTTATGTCTTTTCCCCTTTGTATGTTGGCAGATTCTACATCTGTTCACAAACTTTATTACCTCTATTCTCATACCTGGCCAATAGTACGAGTTTTTCAACTGTGCAAATGTTTTATCATGGTCGAAATGTCCAGCCAATCGTCCATTGTGCATTTCCTTCAGAAGATTATCCCTTATTGAGCATTTTGGTATGCACAACTGATTTCCTCTAAACAACAGTCCTTCCTGAATCATGTACTTTGTCCACTGACTTCTATCTCTCAACATAGGATTAGCACATGCTTCATATGCCTCCTTGAATTCTACATCATCATGAAACGTGTCCTTAAGGTGTTCAAACCCCAAGGTCTTCACCTAGAATTCCTGCATGATCAAACATCTCTTGCTTAACGCATCAACGACCTTGTTAGCATTCCCAGAAATATGTTTTATGAAAAAAGTGAATTTTTGCATAAATTCAACCCATTTTGCATGCCTCTAATTCAATTTTTCATGTCTGGTTATGAATTGTAAAGCTTGGTTATCGCTATAGAAGACAAACTCTTGCGGGACAAGATAATGCCTCCATTTCTTCAATTCTTGAATTATGGCATAGAACTCCTTGTCATATGTGGAGTATTTCTTCTTAGTCTCATTCAACTTCTCACTAAAATAGGCAACATGTCTGTTATCCTGACTCAAAACTGCTCCTATTGCAACTCCATTTGCATCACATCTTACCTTAAATGTCTTCTCAAAATTCAACAAGATTAGAATTGGTTGTTCTATTATCTTCTCCTTCAGTATATCGAAGCTCCTTTCGGCCTCCTCTATCTATTTAAAGGACTTGTGCCACTTGTTCACTGTATCCATCATTGGTGAACAAATTCCACTGAATTCTCTAATGAACTTCCTATAGAAGCTCACTAATCCATGGAAGCTTCTTACCTCGAACATGCTTCTTGGTGACAATCATTCTCTGATCGCTTTCACCTTCTCTGGATCCATCTTCAGTTCATTCGAAGAGATCATGAAGCCCAAATAAATGAGTTTTCTCTTCATAAAAGAGGACTTCTTCAAATTGATCAGCAACTTCTCCTACTGTAGCCTCGTCATTACTATCGTTAGGTGCCTCAAATGCTTCTCTTTCATCCTGCTAAAGATCAATATATCATCCAGATATACAACCATGAACTTGCCAATGAAATCTTTCAGAATTTCATTTATCAACCTCATAAAAGTACTCGGGGCATTTGTTAAGCCAAATGGAATAACCAACCACTCATATAGACCTTCATTTGTCTTAAAGGTTGTTTTCCATTCATCACCTTCTCTCATCCTGATCTAGTGATATCCACTTTTCAGATCTATCTTAGAAAATAAATTTGCTCCACTTAAGCAATCCATTAAATCATCCATTCTAGGTAAAGGGAATCTATACCTCATGGTGATCTTGTTTATGTCTCTCGAGTCTATGCACATTCTCCATCCTCCATCTTTTTTTGGGCTCAACACAGTTGGTACTGCGCATGGGCTCAAACTTTCTCTGACCAAACCTTTGTCTAGAAGTTCTTGGACTTGGTTCTTCACCTCCTCATTCTCTCGAGGTGTCAATATGTACACTACTTTGTTTGTAAGACTTTCTCTTGGTATCAAGTTGATATGATGATTGATCCTCTTGATGGGCGGCAATGAGTTTGGCAGCTCATCCACCACTATATCAACAAAATTATCCAGTAGCTCTTGAACTTCTTGAGACAAATCATCCATTGATGTACTCATAAGGATGACTCTAGGCTTTCTCACCACAACAAACTGCATCTCCTGTTCTTCCTTGACTTGTTTCAGGAGTTCCTTCCAACTCATGAGAAGTATGCTTGTGATGGATTCCTCTTTTACTCTCTTCTCCTCCATTGACAACAACATATGCATCCTACCATTCTTCTCTAATGTATATGTGTTTTTCCTCCCATCATGAATGACATTTCTGTCAAACTTCCATGGTCTTCCCAATAGAATATGGAATACGTCCATGGGGATTACATCACATAGGATTTCATCTTTATAACCTCCTATCTTCATTTCAACCATGCATTGTTTAGTAATCATTACCTGGTGTCCTTTTTTCAACCATGAGACCTTGTATGGTTTCAAATGTGCAGTTGTCTTCATCTCCAATTTATGCACCATCTCTGTGGATACTATGTTGTCAGTGCTCCCACTGTCAACGATCACCTTGCATACTTTCTCCTTAATCTTGCAAGTTGTTCTGAAGAGATTGTTTCTCTGCACTGGATTTTCAATTTCTGCCTCTGGTTTCAAGAGAACTTTTCTCAACATCAGGGATGCTCCATCCTCTGCTCCCTCTGCTTCAACATTTCTTCATTGGGCTTCTGAGATGTGAGCTTCTCCTCCTTCCTTCTTCTTCTCGGGACATTCCCAAGACATGTGTCCTATCTTTCCACAGGCATAACATCTTACTCCTCCTCTGCCTCTTCCTCTAGAAGAGTTTCTTCCACCACCCTATCTTTCTCCTGAACTTCCTCCTCATTCTGAATGATTGTGTGGTTTCCCATCCTCGTCCTCAGAATGATGTGTTATGTCGTGGTTTAACCCCTTGCTCTTTCTTCGGACTGATATTTTACCTCTTCCTCGCTGACTTTGTTTTCTGGTCATCTTCTCCTCTTTCTTCAGTGAAAATTGATAAGCATCCTCCACGGTTCTGACTGACATCATGCTGAGCTCGTCCTGGATCTCATATATCAAGCCATTTATATATCTGGAGACTTTATCTTCATCTCTCTCCCTTTGTCCAATTCTAATGTTCAGCCGGTAGAACTCCTCGGTCTACTTCTTAAGTGTCATCCCTTTCTGTCTCAGGTCCTACATATTCCTGGATATATTTATCTGATAATATTTGTGCATCAACTTAGCCTTCATCTTGGCGACCATTTTGTCCCAACTCTTTATGCTTTGTTTGCCTTTCCTTCTTCTCTCATCCTGTAGTCCATCCCACCACAACGTTGCATGTCCTTTTAACCTATTGATTTCCTGCTTCACCTCCTTCTCCTCATTGACATCTTCATAATCAAAGTGTCTGTCCATGGATCTTATCTAATCCAATAGTTCTTCAACATCTAGGTTTCCCTCATACATGGGAACCTCTATCTTAGCTCTGCCTCCTAGTCTGGCAACGACTTTCAACAGATGTTCCTATACAACGTCTTCTCCTGCCACTTCTTCAACTTCAACCTCTTCACTTTCTTCTTCACTGACATCTCTAGCTTAAGGTGCTCTTCTCTGCACTGCTTCCATTATTTACAATCTGGTGTGAAGTTCTTTCATCTCCCTCTCTACAACACGGTTGGCTAAAGGTTCCTCTCATCTCCTTGGTGGCATTGTGTTGACTTCTTGTCACACAAAGATTAAAAATCCGAGTTCTCTGTCTCTTCCTATTTCTCTTTCGCATGAAGTATACATATGAAGAACAATCAACTTTGATACCACCTGATGCAGACCCCCTATCCCTCCTGAGGGCTGCATGACCTCCTGGTCAGGATCTCTTAATTCAAGAGCTGGAGTGGCTCTTCTATTTCCGAATTGGAACCTCTAACACTTAGTCCACAGACTCTTGTCTATATTTTACCCACGCAAGCTGATTTTAGGAACGACCTCCACTCCTCGTGACCGAAGGCACGACCACCAGCTTAGCCTGAAAGGCGCGTCACATTCGGCTCTTGGTAGCGTCACATCACGCATCCCAGAGGCACCAGTATAGCAGGTCCCTAGTTCCTCTAGTCTGAAACCATGATAAGGAGCTAGTGGAAGTAGCTCCCCCTTTCCCGGCTCATGTGATACAAACGCGTGACCCATAACTTCCTGAGCTTAGGAATTTGCATGCACCTCACTGGAAATCTCTCCATCGTTCGTTCAGGTCCTCGTGGGTTTTTCCTCCTAGGAATATGCAATGTTTAAATTTGCATGCATGTCTCACCTCAGACGACCACTGACCCTTCATTGCAATCTGTCTCTCAACGGTGCTCCCCACTCCTGAGCTTTTAATCTTTTCGGACTTATAATAATTTTCTATGTCCCCGAAGGTCTCGGCCTTCGCTTCTCTGGGAAATGGATTTCTGGATCTTGACAACACTTTCCTAGAGTGTTATTCCTCCTAGGATTTAGATGCAGTGCGGACTTCGATTTCCATGCACTCCTTGTGTCTAAGGGATCTCAATAACTCATATCCAAATTGTCTCCACAGATAAATCCCCCAAATCCCTTGTAACCATGCGGCTCGATGCACACCTTCTGAGCTTTAAATGAAGAAACAGGTGAAGCTGAAAAACCGCATTCACGAGTTTCCTACTCTCCCACAAAGATTTATTCACTTGCTCATAAGAACAAAAATATCAGGAAATTACAAACATCGATCACACAACATGTGTTTGGTTCAATTTTCCTTCATTATGTTAACAAGTGCTGAAATGGATACAAAATACATTCAAATTATAGTAACTCAAAACTAAGATCTCCTGCTAACTCACAATTCTCTCTCTTACAGCTAATTTATCTCTGTTAGAAGTAACCTCAATGGTGCATACAAACTTCTACTTAAATCAAAAAATTTCTAGGGTTTCCCCTAGCTACTTTCCTGTTCACAGAATTTAAATCCAATGATATCTTAGTCCAGTTGCACTCCAAAGCCATAGTGGAAACCCCTTCTCCGCTTGCAATTTTTCAGCATGCCTCAAAGGGTAAAATTTGGCACTAGTTCAAACGTGCCTCCAAAGGTAAATTAAATTACAGTGCTAAGTTAAGGCAGATTTCAAAATAGGTTGTGGATGCTAACGTTGAAGTTCTGGAAAAACTCCCACATGCTAAGTGGTCCCGCCTCTACATGCTTTCCAACGATGCTCCTACATAAAAAAAAAAAAAATCATGGACTCATGTCCATAAGCTCCTCTTGATTTTCCTGCTTCATTCTTGATTCGGTCTCCCAACTGGCATATTCATTTGGATGGCCCTTCCATTTGACAGATACTCAAAATGGGTTTTCCTTCTAGTCTTCTTGCCAGTCTTTGATCAACAATTTTCTCCATTCGATACGCTTACAGACATCTGTTTCTCCCAGCTGAATATTTCTCGATCTTAGACAATATGTCATCTTTCCTGTAAGGATATAGGTTTGAAGCATTGAATATGGGTGAAATTCCCACACCATCTAGCAGCTCAATCTTATAGGAATTTGCATTAGACTTGCTCAAGATCTTACAAAGGTCCCTATCTTTTTCATGTTCAGCTTGTTGTATGTTCCCCCTAGGGAACCTTTGCATCTTGAGATGTGCTAAGAGCTTGATTTCCTACTTCAAATTGAAGTTCCCTCTGATGTTGATCAACTACGTGCTTGTACTTCTAGTTAGAACTCTACAACTATCCTCTGATATGGCTGTAAGGTTTCTCCATCTCCGCATCAAAATCCTCTGCTCCAGTGCTTGTGATATCACCTTGTTCCAAGTCTCTCAGCTTAGATACTCCCCTTGGTGCATTCCATATATGTTGGTACAAGATGGGATAGCCTAATTAGTCTATTTTTTGAATCATTGTATGCAAATTCAACTTGTGGCAGAATCTAATCCCATTGGTTATGATGTTTAGTAACTAGACTCCTTAATGAATTCCCCAAACTTCTATTTACCACTTCAGTCCACCCATCTATATAGGGGTGATAAGTTGAGTTGAAGGATAAATATGTCCCCATCTTCTTCCACATTTTCCTCCAAAGTGACCAACAAATTTGTGTCTCGAGACAATGATCACAGGTAGACCATAGAGTCTCACAACTTCTTTGAAAAAGATATTTGCAACATCACGTTAACGTCCAGCACAGAATCTTCTAGCATGGGATGAAATGTTCCATCTTTGAAAATCTATCCACCACCACAAATATGGAATCCGAATCCTCATTGTGTTCTTCACAATCCCAACACAAAGTCCATGTATTGCATCCCAAGGTCTTTCTAGTATTGGAAATGGTTGAGACAACCGAGTGTTATGTATTTTCCCCTTTGTATGTTGTGATTCTGTATGTTCACAAACTTTATTACCTTTGTTCTCATACCTAGCCAATGGTATAATCTGTTCCAGTACGTGCAAATGTTTATCATGGCCGAAATTTCCAACCAATCCTCCATTATGCTTTTCTTTCAACAAATTTTCTCTCATTGAGAACCTTGTTATGCACAACTAGAAACCCTTAAACATAAATACATATTGAATCATATACTATTTCCACTAACTTCCGTCTCTGAGAAGAGTTTTTTTCACATGCTTCATATGCCTCCTTGAAATGTGCATCATCATGATACATGTCCTTAAAGGCATTTCAAACCCTAAGGTCTTCACACACGGAGCAGAAGCAATCAACTGAGAAAATTACATAGTCAATTGCACTCCACAAAGTCTCTTAAAAATATAACCTTTGGAAGAAGCTTGGACTAAAATTAAACTGAATGTAAGTCACTTCCTTGTATTTGTGTTATAGCATGGGATCACATTCTTGATGAAAGAAATAATTACAACCTAAAAGTGAAGTGTATATTTGTTGAAGTTGATTGAAGATGTCAAGGTTATAGACTTCTTCAACCACATTATATTAAATTATTCTTAGAGAGATGTTAAATTTGATAAAAAATATCTTGGCATGCGAGCATAATTATTTGGTTGTGCCTTCTTAGACCTCTGAATACACCTTGACATTTGTGTGTCTTCTTCTATTCCTATTCTAGTTTCTTCTTTAGATGAGGACAGTGGGGATGAAAATCCACCTTCCTCTACTCACCTTCCTCTAGATGAGTCCTTTGAAAATGAACTCGCATGCAGGTTCACCACTTCCTAGATGGGGTCGTTCAACATGAGAAGCAATTGTTGGTCTTGTCGGTGATCCCCTTGAGGATCTGACATCGAGAACACGTTCACAATTCAGTGAGCCTCTTCTCTTTTGGCTCAATTTTGAGAAACTCATGATCCAGATACATTCACGGAAGCTTAGGTCATCCATTGGGATACAACAATGAATGAGAGTATCATTCTTTAATGGAAAGCGATGCTTGGGATCTTGTACCTCTTCCAAAGGAATAAAAATTTTCAGATGTAAATAGGTGTATGGAATTAAGTATGCATCATATGGAAGTGTTGAAAGACACAAAGCCTGATTACTTTCCAAGGGATTTTCCCAAGTTGAGGAATTGACTATAATGAAACCTTTGCCCCTATGAACAAGTAATTTCATCCACCTTGTTCTTGCCCTTGTTTCCTCACATGGAAATGGGGGTCCATCGGATGGATGTTAAACCCACCTTCTTTCATGGATATTTTGCAAAGGAAATCTACATGGAACAACCTCTGAGCTATGTCCAGAATGACTCTATCCTTGTTTGTCATCTTAAGAAATATCTTTATGGTCTTAAACAAGCTCCCTCACGATTGGTATGCCAAAATGGACAGCTTTTCTTATTGACACTATATTCTCTAGATGTCATTATGATCCTAATGTCTATACCAAAGGAATTAGGAAACCATCTCATAATACTAGTTCCTTATGTGTACATTGACCTTATCCTTCTTGGTAGTGACTCTGAAACTTTTAAACCATGAGAAACCAGCCTTAAGAAGAAATTTGAAATGTGGGACTTGGTTTTGCACTATTTCCTTGGCCTCCAAGTTTTGAAAACCAATGTAGAGAGAGTGTTGGTTGTGGAGCCTTATTATCTTCTGATTCAAGGTTTTTTTACTTTCATTTGTGTTTATACCCCATGGATAATTTAAACCTCGAAAGAATGTACACTCATCCGCGGGAAGTCTGGAGAGGGTACCCTCTGCTACTTGAGGTTAGGAGGATATCTAGGATGGGGGTTGGTGAAGCCCTGAAAGAAGTGCCTTGTAAATGTATATTGTAATTTCATTTGTAAATATAGGCTGTTCATTATAAGGTCACCGGATCTAGCGATAGAGATTATATTGGAATGTTTTTCCCTAGTAGGTAACCCTCTTTTATGAGGGGAAATGTATTGCAGCTATGGTTGATGGAGAATATTGTATTTTGAGATAGGATCTTGTGAGAGAAAGAAGAGAATTTCTGATTGGGTTTGCTATGGTCATATCCCTTCATATCTTTGGATAATAATAAAAGGAAGGACACAGCAATTTCTACGGTGGACGTAGCCCACATTAGATTTGAACTCACATCTGTGTCTCTATTGTATTGTGTGTATCTTCTATGTTTTGTTTCCACATTTGTTTTATTTTATTTCTCCAAAGGTCCTTTTTTCTAACAACTAATTAGAGTAAAAGGTAACCTGCGAGGGAAAAGAGGGTTCTGGTTCAAATTAGAACAGTAATGAAAGATGGAAAGTTTAGGGGTCAAAGAAATTTAGCATTAAAACTATCGGTTATGGAATATGAAGATGGAAGATATTTATATCAAAAGGATCTATTCCTACCATTGGGTAGAATAACAAAGAAAGTCGGTGGCTACAAGGACTGAAGGATGATTCTTGACAAAAGCTCTAGAAGGAGCGATATAGGTGACTGACAACATCGGTGGCTTTTTCAATATTTCCAAGAAAAGACAATGAAAGGGTTTGATGGATGCATTGACCAAATTGTAGAAAACCCTCGGCATCCAATAAGGTATTTCCTAATGAAGAGATTATTTAATATGAAGATATTTAGAAGGTGGTGGGTGCAATTTGCGGATCATTTTAAAATGATTTTTAATGCGGTTATAATCAACCTAAGTTATGAAGACTTTGATGATGGTCAGGGGATCTTCTAATATTATAGCATTGTCGGAAAGATGGAGCGAGCAGTGCATGGATGTAAAGTAACTACATCTACTGGTTCCAAATGCTAGAATTTGATGATATTTATTGGTGTTATTGAAATCGATAAAAGCATAGGTGAGACATCGAGATACGTGAACATGGAGAGCAGGGGAAGACAAAGGATAGAAGGTTTTACGGAACCATAGAGAATTCTAGGAAGGGCGGGTCCAAATCCAGACTTGGAAAAGATAGAGTGCTGGAATTGTGGAAGAAAGGACATTTGAAGAAAGAGACTTCTGAGAGAGATCAAAGGAAACAAAGAGATGGACAGCGGGAAGGAAACCAAAACAAATATAGCAGTGATGTGTTACAAGATGCTGATTCTTTCTATAGATAATACTTATGAGTCTTGGGTGGTGGTCACCAGGGCTTCATTTCGTACCACAACCCATTAGAAACATTTTCTAGATTATGTTCAAGGTGATTTTGGGTGAGGTTCATTTGAATTGACGATGCACCATACCAAGAGAATTTTTAGAATGGGAAAGGTAAAAATAAAACAACACAATGGAAACCAATGGTTGTTGAAAGAGGTAAGACATGTTCAGTTAAGGGAAAATCTAATTTCAATAGGTGATCCAGGTGGATAATTTGGCCACCCGCCTTTTCCAGCTGGCCCAAAACATGTTTATGGCAATTTTGGTAATTTACTATTTTAGCGGTTTTTAGGGTCTGAACCTGGGGCCATTTGGGAAAACCCCTAACTGACCATTTTATGGTGTATTTGCTCTCAGAAAAATCTATGATGTTTTTGCCTCTAGTATTACAGGCCTCAGATAGATCTCCCAACTGAGCTATCATGCGCCTAAGCGAAGATAAATAATACAAAGTTACGACCAGGAAGTTGTTCACCAACTTACCCAAGCGGAGACCCACATGACTTTTACTGGCTTCATCTCAGTTAGGTTTTGGATGTCTAAGAATTTTGGCATTCCGGTTTATTATCAAAGACCTCCTAGAGCCTCATTGTAATCATCTTCTTGCGAATCATTAGCCGTCACATCTCTTCTAGGAGATAAAGATGCCACTCACCATTCTAAGCGAGTCTTTCACTCTGTATTTTTACAGGTCTGCGTACATTTCTTTGATTAATATAAATGGAAGTAATATTATTGTATATCTGTGTTTATGGTTGCATCTCTGAGTATTTCTGTTATATTATTGAATATGCAATATATTTGTGCATTTCTTTATTATATCTCCTCTCTCATTTCGTGCGAAAATAATCCAGATCAATAGGTGGTTGGCAAGTGAAGGTTGTATATCCATATTTACAGATAAGGCGTGGAAGGTCATCAAATGATCATTGGTGATAGTGAAATGAGAAGGTAGGTAAAATTACATTTATGTACTGAAGTAATCGCATCTTCTACTATCTCTTTGGCTTCTCGAGTGGACACATCAACTTTGTGGCATCATAGGCTTGGACACATGAGTTAGAAGGGTATCTGTAGATACTTCACAAAAAGAAATTTGTTGCAAATCTTAAAACAAATTGGTGGACTTCTATGAACATTGTGTTTATGGAAAATAGAGAGTGATTTCTCGAGTTGGAAAAAGAAAAGAAGAGTGAAAAGGTTAGAGCTTGTGCATACCACAGATGTATGGGGACCAACTCGGTATCATCTCTTGGTGGATCTCATTATTATATTACTTTTATTGATGATGCAACTAGAAAAACTTGGGTTTATGCATTCGACAAAAATATGATATTTTGATACTTTTAAGAAATGAAAAGATTTGGTTGAGAATGAGACATGAAAAAGGGTGAAGTGTCTTAGATTGAATAATGGAGGTGAATGTTGTAGCAAGGAGTTTGATGATTACTATTCATACCATGTGATTAGTAGAGAAGGCAGTTCAATAACACCCTAAAGAAAGAATTGTGTCAGTGTTAGAAAGGATGGTGAGGACCAATCATGGGCGTGCAAGGTATGAGATTGCATGTTGGTTTGCCCTTACAGTTTGGGCAGATGTTGTAGATACTATTGTTTACTTAATAAATAGAAATTACTCATCTCTTTGGATGGTAGAATTCGAGGGGAGGAATGGACAAGAAAAAATGTAGACTATTCTTTTTGAAAACTTTCGGTTGTGAAGCATTGTCATATTGGTAAAGAAAATTAGAACAAAGCTTGAGGCAAAAATCAAAAGTGTACCTTTATTGGATATGGTGGTTAATTTTGGTTATAAACATGGGATTATGAAAATATAAAATCATTAAGGTAGAGATGTCATTCAATGAGAAGGTCATGTACAAGATTAGTTGGGGAAGGAAACAAGAAAAAGAAAAACAAAGAATACATAGTGCTTGATGAGATCCTTTGAAAAAGAAATTCCAAAGGGACGAGAAAATATACAGCTCTTAACGGGGAGGTACCTCAAACACGCAAGTGTTGTTAGAAGTTTTACCAGGTTAAGTATACCCCTGAGCGATACTCTCCTTCATTTTATTACTTATTGTTGGTGATTCTGGTGAACGAGATGTTATGAAGAGGCAATGCTGTTAGACACCAAAAGGAAGTGGGATAAAAGCATGAAAGAGGAAATGGATTCCTTAGTAAATAACCATGCTTGGGACTTAGTTGGGTTGCCTGTGGGAGAAAGAGCATTGCATAATAAATGGGTTCTAGGATTGAAGGAAGAAGATGGAGGAGAAAAGCATTCAAGAGGCTAGACTTTTTGTAAAGGGTTTTGCACAAAAAGAAAGGTATAGATTTTGATGAAATATTTTTTTCCTATTGTTTAAATGACTTCAATTAGAACTATTTTAAGTCTTGTGTTATTAGAAGGTTGCATCTTGAACTGGGTTATTAGATGTAAAAATAGATTTTCTGCATGAGGATTTGGAGGAAGAGATTTCTAAGCTGACAGCAGCCACACCCAGAGTATGAGGTCAAAGGAAGGAGAATTTGGAATGCATGTTGAAAAAGAGCTTGTATGACCTAAAGAAATCTCAAGGCTGAGTGGTATCTAAAGTTTCACGGGTTTATAAACAGAACAAGGTTATAGTAGTGTCATTCTAATCATTGTGTTTATTTTAAAAGCTAGAAAATAGAGCTTTATTATCTTGCTATTGTATATGGAATGATATACTTTATTTGAGAGTCTATTATGAAGAATATAAATGTGCTCAAAAATAAAATTGTGAATTCATTTTAGCGATGAAGTTGGGTGCTGCAAAAATCTTAGTATGAGAATAACAAGAGGCGGAAAAAATCCTGTGACATTGTCTCGGGGTGAGTGCATAGAGAAGGTGTTGGAAGGTTTAGAATGAAGAATGAAAACCAGTTAATTTTTAACTTTGGCCAATCATTCAAATTAACTAAGGAAATTGTCCCAAGGCCACAAAGAGGAAGTGATATCTTGCTAATCATGCATTATGTTTTAGAGGTTCATAAAAGCACATTTCTACAAGGATATGTTGATTCCGAGATATGGCGAGGTGATAGAATGAGGAGGAGTACCACAGAATATGTGTTTACTATAGGTGGAACAGCAGTATGTTGGATTTTGAAACTAAATTTTTTTGTTTCACTTTCAACAAAAGAGTCAGAGTATGTTTTTGCTATAGAAGTTAGTAAAGAGATGATTTGATTCTGAGAGGTTTATGGAGAGGTGGGGAAAATCAAAGAAGACTAGAAAGGTTATGCTGTGGCTTGAGTGAGAGTGTGATTCATCTTTCAAAGAACTCAGACTTCCATTAGAATACTAACCATATCTGAGTTGAGAGTACCACTTACATCTACAGTCCACCTTGGAATATGGACATTTGAGTTGGAAAACATACACTAGCGAGAATCCTACATACATGTTAACAAAAGGAGTAACCCGGGAGGCGAGTTCCTTCAGTTTCAGTTGGTCAAGAATGAAGATGAAGATGAGAGAATTTTCGAGGTCCAAGAAGGTTCAAGTCCATCATATACTTATTAGTGGAGTTGTTGAGATCAGTCCAAGTGGGGAGATTGTTGGTTGTGGGAACCCTAATTGTCTTCCTGATTCAAAGGTCTTTACTTTCAACCATGTTTATACCCCATGACATATTTACAACCCAGGAATTATGTACACTCTTCCATTAGGGGGAGTCTGGAGAGTACCCCTACTGAGGTCTGAGGGACCTCCCCAACTAGAAGAATACAGGGGCTTGAGGCCCCCACTTGAGGGTTCAAAGTGAAGCAGAAGGAAAAATTGCCTTGTAAATGTATATTGTAATTTCATTGTAAATTTGGACCCGTTCATTATAAGGTATAGATATGATGATAGAATTATTTTTAGGGTTTTCTCCTAGAGAAACCTTTTATGAGGGAAATTTATTACGGCTATGGTTGATGGCCCGAACCATTGCATTAGGAGATAGGAGGCGTGAGAGAAAGAAAGGGAAGTTACAATGGGTTTGTTTGTAGGTTGTATCCCTTCATATGTTGGATAATAATAAAGGAAAAGAGTTTGACAATTTTACCTCTGATGGACATAGCCCACCTTTAGGTGAACCATGTCATCATGTCTCTATTGTATTGTGTATCTTCTTTGTTTTTGTTTCCACTTTGTTTTTGTTTTATTTCTCCTTGTCATGTTTTTTCTAACAGAATGATTTTTCTTTCCCGGTCAAGTAATGCTGTGACCCCTTCTTCATCACTTTCACATGGATGATTGTAAGCCAACCTTCTCCCTTCCATTAAGGTCAAACTTACTGTTACTTGTACTTCTTATGAAGTTGATTCCACCCTGTACCATCGAGTTAGTTGGTAGCCTCTTATACTAGACTCATACTCATCTTGATATTTCCTTTGTTGTTGGTCTTGGTGCCTGATATATGAAAACACCCCCATGAAATCCACTGGAAAGAAACAAAAAGGAAACTTTCTATCCATAGTGGAGTTCGATTCAGGAGGATATATTACAGTTCAAAGAGGACTCCTTTATTGGTTGGTTCAGTTCAGGCTGGGCAGCGACCACGATGATCTCGGAAGTCCTCTTGTAGGATTAGGTTTGACCTTGGTTGACTTGTCACTTGGGCCTATAAGAAACAATAGGCTATTCCACTTTCTTTAATAGAAGTAGAGTGTGGCGATGGTAAATGCAATTAAGGAAGCCTTTTGTCTTTGATAGATCTTTTCAGAGTTTGGATTGAACATCAACATCCGACCAACCTTTGGTTTCACAATCAGAGTGCCATCAATCTTTTCAAAGACCAGTTCAACATCGGTATAACAAAAGGAGAAGGTCAGGCTACATGCACTTAATCATAAAGCTCATTCATGATCAAGTTAATTAGAGTTCTCTTTTTCCCTACAAAATATCAAATTCTGAGACATTTTCTACAAAGTCTCTTATAGAAGAGTTTTCTAAAATTAGATCTATGTTAGGAGTTCAAGAGTTTTAAGCTGGGGGATAGGCTCTAATGCCTCCTTCGGTCTCCTATTAATGTCCAACATTGGCAAATCCTTTCAATCCTATCCCAAGTTGTTCTTAAGCGAGGGGTGTTAGGATATTTCAACACTTAGGATTTAGTTAAGAACTACTTGGTCTAATGTTATTACGTTAGGAAAAAATGTGTTTGTTATTGTGTTTCTTTAATTCATGCATTATTATGCATTTGTAGTTAGGACATCGGACAATCATGATATGTTCACAACATAGAGTGATCTGAAGGTTCATACTCATGATCTTAATGACCATTGATGCGTGTCTTAACACCGATTGGTCTATGATATCTATTTAAAGAGAATAGAGGTCATTTGTAGATGATGGGTGTGAGAAACTCTCTTGTAAAATCTCTGTAAACTTTTTATTTTGCATTGTTAATAAGCTGCTCCAAGTGGTTGTGTTGTTTGGGGCCATGGATGTTTCCCGTGGTTTACCATCTTGGCTCATTAATTAATGTTGATCTTTGATCTGGTGTAGGAGTGGTTCTTGAAGGTGTTCGTCGTTTGTTGGAATACCTATGTTTTATAACACTATAGGCGCTACATTGATTACAGAGCATTAAAAAAGTCACAGTAAGGAACTGGTACCCAACTCCCATAATTCATGACCTTATTGACCAAATCAAAGAGGAAAAGTTATTCAACAAGATTGAACTAAATTACGGCTACAACTAGGTTCCCATTGAATAGTGATGTCTAGAATACAACTTCAAATCTAAAGAAGGTCTCATCAAATGGTTGAATTCATGCCTTTTGTCCTAACAAATGCACCAAACACTTTCCTTGTAGAGGTTGATGGATGATGTGTGGGGCCGTCGACAAATATTTTGTGGTGGTATATTTGGATGACATCCTTATCTTCAGCGAACTTGGGAGGAGCACATACTACATATTCAACAGGTTTTGAACACTCCGTGGCGGCCTGAAGCTATATGCCAAATTAGAAAAATGTTCCTTTGGCATGAGCAAGGTCCAACACTTGGGCTAAATTGTTGGTGAGAATGGGGTACATGTCGATCACAATAAGATCCAAGTCATCCATGAATGGCCAACCCGACCACTAACCGGGCTTCATATCTTCTTGGAGATTTGGTCAATTTCTACCAATGTGGTTGATATTAGAAGTTCTCCCCATGTGCATGGGCCTCAACCATGTGACAAAGGGAGGTGGAGGAGAATTTCATGTGGAAGAACAATATTGAGGGGTGATGATCTGAAGGAGAATGCATTGTGCTCAACTCCAATACTCTCCCTGTACAGTCCTACAAAAATTTGTTTGGATTGAGGAGTAGTGCATATAGGCTATGTTGTAGGCATGATTATCCTCCATGGTCATCTGGTGGCATACCATAGTGAGAAACTCAGATATTGTCCATAAATGCCCCACCTATGACAAGGAAATGTATTTCATTGTACCAATCATCTTCAATGGAAATATTACATTGTGGGAAAGGATATGATCATCCCTGCTGATAACAAACCTCTGGTTCATACCAGGACATAGAGGAAGTGTAGAATGGCCATGGCAGGAAGTGGTCCACCTACCTGTAGTTTTTCCATATCAACATCAAGTATAAGACAAGGAACTTGTCGTGTCATTGGCAGAAGCCTCAATTGACCTCCCGTGGATACACTCACCAATGTTCTTCATTCCTATGGACATGAGGTATCTAAGTGTCCCCAACTTTATATGTCATCAACATCAACAATATCCTTCTCCACCACCACTCTTCTTGGCTACATGTCATTGTCATCGATTTTCACATTAGGGACAAGTTTTATGCCATCTAGGCCATCTTTATGTACCTGCAAGAGAGTGTGAAAATATTATTTTGGAAGACCACTATAATTAGGAAGGGGACATTTTGGCATGGAGAAAACAATGGTCATTCTCCAAAAAGTATATTTGCCAAAACTTGACGAGGACATCAACAATTATATTATCTTGCGACCTATGCCATTTGCCAAGAAAACCATTAAGAAACAGGGATTATACACCCCTCTTCCTACCCCAAAGAGCCTTAGGAATCCATCTCAATGGATTACATGTTTGACCTTCCGTCCACCAATCAAAGGAAATGATTGTGTATTTGTGAGTGGATTGATGGAGTTCACCGAAGATGGCCATCCTCACAGCCACATGAAGAACATCACAATGATAGATATTATAGAAGATCTTCTTGAAAGAGTGTGGGTACATTTTGAGATATCATACCATCATCTCTGACTAGGATAACAGGTTCTTTAACACATTTTGGTCAAGTCTCTAGTCATAGTTGGACTTTCAAAGCTCACTAAATCCATTTATTTTCCACCCCAAATAGATGACCAAACGAGGTAGTCAATCGAATGATTATGCGCATCCTGTGCATGTACAACACTAAGAATCCATGAACATGGGATAGAGTCTCACTATGTTCAACCTGATTTACAACAAGCTCTCCATAGCTCCATGACCATAGACCATTTCAGGTGGAATTTGGGATTTCAACCCTTGGATCCCATTGATGTTCCACTACCTCTGCAGCCACATAAACATAATCTTCCCATATTCAGTCTAAGGCCAAACCAAATCCACTAGATTCTGTTGGTGGATTCATCACATCCACCAATAGGTCCATGAGATTTTGTAGAAAGCCAATGCTGAGTACAAACAGCATGCAGTCACCACAGTGCACACTAGTTTCAGTTTGGAGACAAAGTCTAGTTACCTTTGCAGAAGGAGCATCTCACAAGGACCCATTGGAAGATCTGCCCACTTCTCTATGGGACTTACACCATCACCAGGTTGTGGGTAATAATTCTTTTGAGCTCAACCCTCCACCATTCCTTGTCTTGCACCTAGTATACAATGTGACACTGCCCGACCATATTTACCACCATTGTGGGACACCTCGAGATCATTGGTCAAATGGCACCCACAGCTCAACCTTGATTTCATGGAAAAGGAATCCACTAATAGTATCATGGACACAAAGGTCAATGGAACTCACTAACATAGGATGATCCCACTACTTTCGGGTTGTCAGGCATGGCGGTTCCTACACAGAAAGGTGGCTCAATGGGGCCAAATCTAGTAGAAGTTTCTTCACCTAATGGGTGAACTCAATGCAATGGATACCATTTATTTCCTAAGGGGAGGGATTGATCTAGGTGGATATTGGTGGCCACCCACATATTCAATGACTCCTCTTGTTAGTTTTTATTTCAACACATTCTTCTGGCACTTATTTGCAATTGTGGGTTCTTTTGGGGTTATTGAAGCCCTGCACATTTTCTAGGTGGATACTGGTGGTGTCTCACCTAATCCAAGCGGCAATTATATGTTTCATGTCAGCACATCTTTTTGTACTTCCAGGGCCATTTTGGATCCCTAAACAATTTTTTTTTTTGTCTTGCCACAGTTAGACTATTGAAAAAGTCATAATTTTATGGTGTGATGTGTAGGAACTCAATGCAATGGATACCATTTATTTCTAAGGGGGGAGGATTGATCTAGGTGGATATTGGTGGCCACCCACATATTCCAACTGACTCCTCTTGTTAGTTTTGTTCAACACATTCTTCTGTACTTATTTGCAATTGTGGGTTCTACACTTTTGGGGTTGTCTGAAGCCCTACACATATTCCAGGTGGATACTGGTGGTGTCTCACCTAATCCAACTGGCTTAATTTATATGTTTTCATGTCAGCACATCTTTTTGTACTTCCAGGGCCATTTTGGATCCCTAAACAATGTTTTTTTGGCTTGCCACAGTCAAAGTGTAGACGAAGTTAGAGTTTGAATACGTAATGTGTAGTTCTCTAAAAGAACTTTCCAACGGGCTATCACGCGCCTGAAACAAAGGTCGTATGCAAAAGTTACGACCCCGAGAAGTTGAGGTACCAACTTACCCATAGGAGCCCACATGACTTTTGGTGTTTCACCTCCTAGGGTTAGGTTTTTGGATGTCTAGGGTTTTGGCATTCATGAGTAATATTAAAAAGGCCTCTAGAGCCTCATTGCAATCATTCTGCTTAGAAAGATGCACGTATCAGCCACATCTCTTCTTAGAGATAACTACCACCATTCAAGAAAGTTTTTCAGTTCTATAGTTTTACAGTTTCATCCTATTTCATTTATTGAATAGAATACATTATTCATTAGATATCTGTGTTGTTATTCATATCTCTATGTTTATTGAATTCAGTCTGTTAATCAGTTCATTCTGCTCCTAAATCTAGATCACTGGGGTACCTTTACATTGTCATGTCAAGCATTCAAACGATTTGACCCCTGACGCACATCTATTCAATGTGCCAGTCTATCACCACTCTCTTATGGAAAATGAGGAATTCAAGTGCCAGATCCAAGAGCTGTTAAAAAAGGGGAACATCCGACCAATATCCTGAACCTGTGGAAGCCCAATTGTATCCATGGAG
>SNQJ01S0012966.1:23569-38875 GCA_010110895.2 Picea sitchensis
CATTGATAAATAAGCGCATATGAAACATGGCTTAGGTTCATGCACATCCCGATGTGGATGATGTTTTTTTGTAAGGAGGGTTGTACTTGTTTTGTAACGTTAGTGTGATTGTCTCCCGCTCGCCGGGAAGGATCTCGCTATTAGTGTTGCAAAGACTTTGTGTTTGATTTGATTATTGTTTCCTTTTAGGTTAGTAAAAGTGGTCTTGCTTTTGTTGGGTGGGATTTAGACACCTACTTGATCCTCATAATAGTCTCCATCTTTGAGATCTTAAATGTTCAAAATCGATGGGAACCTGGCCTTGAGCATTGCTTATGTGTCCTCGAGGTCCTAACCTTGCAGAGTAGGATGATTGGGTAGTCATTTGTATTTTTCGTCTGATTGATTGTCTTATGTAGCTTCCAGTTGCATGATGTTCTAGTATGCTAGGTTATTATGTTTCTCAGTTGCCTCAATTATGTGTGTTGTGTTCGTCGTCAAGTTGTGTTGATTGTTTTTTTGTCGTTGTTACTTTCATGCATATAAAAACACAAAAAATACATATTCCACTTGTTATATGTCACATTTTGTCGTAACGATGGGGTTCTTTACAGGTAACAAGGAGGATTGAGGGAAGAAACCATTGGAGAAGTCTTGAAAGAATATTAGTTTGTCGAAAATATTGGGTAGATGAACTGGAAAGTATAGGCGACACTCAAGAAGTCACAGTAAAGGTAAAAGGCATGACATGATCATCACAAAATAGAAAAATCATTCAAAATGGGAGATAGATTTTGGTTACACATGAACAAAGAAACACTATAGGGTCCTGTTAATAAGATCAAGGATTTGTTATAATGCTCCTTTTTAGGTATTGGAGAAGGTGAGAGATAATTGTTATGGACTCAATCTACCCCCATACATGTGCATTTACTTATTGTTGAAAGTGGATAAATTGAAACTCTACAATCCTTCCATGTTGAATCATGAGGAGGGGCATTTCATACCTACCATAGAGGACTTAGAACTAGATGATCGGGAAGATTTGGCATAGGAAATGATTTTGAAAAAGAGGTCAAAAACTAAAAGACAAGGGAAGTATGATCTTTGGTAGATTGGGTTGAAACGGAAATTTCTATTCAAGGAATAATGGTACTCCTAGGAGAAGGTAGAGGAACAATTTACTCACCTCATTTAATAAGTATTTTGGGGACCAGAATCCTCCCTAAATTGGGAGATATGATCCAGATTGGAACATTTTATAAATTTTCACCTATCTTATTTTTGTTTGTGTGGAAAACATTAAAGGAATCAACTTGTATATTGTTTTTAGCAGCAAATCCTGATTTGGGAAATTGGGTCTGAAAACCCATCTAAAATATTACAGAGACATTTTGAGGCATCAAATGGAAAAAAAAAAATCCAAGCGTACTTCAGAGGAAGATTATGTATCCTACACATTAATACATGACCAATGGTGAAAGGATTTCATTATACATTATAGCATTCCTGAGATTATTGTTTTGTATTGGGACTCCCAATATGACTTTTATTTTAAGATCTAATTGTACAAGCATTAATATTATTCAAAAAATAGGTCAATTTCTTTTGTTCAAAGAAATGTTGGTTTTGATTAGTTACATTGTTATATCTTGTCATTATGATGATGATAAGGTATCCTTGTAACATGATATTTTTTTATCAAAATTTTAGAATTTTATTAATTCAATCTTGGTATTATATCTTCTTCATTCACTTGTGTCACTTTGGTGATCACTATATTTTTATTAGTAGAGACACTTGGGCTTGTTAGGTTCTTTGTTTCTGTAATTAATATTATGTAGGGAAAACTAAAGGGACAATAGAAGTAGGTTATTGAAGAGTGAGAATAACTCAAGAATGATATTCAATATAACCATATTAATCTTGTTCTAGTTTTTGTGTTTATGACGTTTATTGCAAATTTTGAAATAATTCCATCTTACAATGGAGATTTTATGAATATAGTCCCTGTGAAATTCATCCTTAGGGTTGATTTGAAGTATTAATTTACAAATGAAAACATCATACAATATTCCATCTTACTTCAACCCAACACATTAGGCAGCGTAAGAAAAAATATGTCAAACACGTGCTAACAATTTTCAATATTAGGGTACAATTTAGCAATCATAAAAAAATATCAAATCACTTTAATTAATATATATTTACTCCAATAAATATTCCCTATCATATTCAAGATACCTGTAAATTGACTTAATAATCTCATCCCTTAAATATGTCAACATAACATGAACAATAAGTGTTGGAAATTACACAATCAAGAAGAAATGAAAGATGAAAATCAAATTTTCAATTACATAAGTGTTGGATAGATATAAACTTCATATATATGCATACTAATGAAGTATATGTACATATAAATTTATCGTAAATCTAGTACATAACTTTAAATCCTCCAAAACCCTACTGAGGAAAAAAATCAAAACCTTAGCCACCCCCAAAGATCTCCAACATGGAAGCATCAACACTATTAAGTCCTCCTTGTCCTTAAAGATTTTATTGTTTCCCTAAGAGTTACTTAAACTTATATCAAAGGGATAACTGATAAAATTTCGAAGATTACTAGGAATAATAATATAAGGGTTTATTTTTCCCTCCTATTACCCTAAGAATAAAGAATTATACAACCAAGCATTTAATTAATCCTATAGAGAGAAAAGGAGTTTATTCAAGGGTAATCTCATGAAGGTGGGTAACACTTTTGTGAGAATGGGGGTGGAAAAATTGTTAGAAACAATTTTTCAGCTGAAGTTTTGACCTTTTCAGCCGAAACATTGAATGTTAGATCGAATAGCACATGAATGACATCCTTTGATTTCATGGAATAAAAAAAAGGTAGCCACTTTTTTTCTCCAGCAGCATAGATTTTGGCTGAAAATCATTTTCGGCCGAAAGAGTTTTTGGCCGAAAGGTTTTTTCAGCCGAAAGGTTTTTTCGACCGAAAAACTAATTTATGTATAGTTGACCTTTCTCTCTACTGATACTTTATAGACATTTGAAGTGAACGTTTCCAGTTGGTGAACATTGGTATTTTTGGAAATATATGAGTTGGTGGTTGGTGAATGTTGGTGTTGCTAGAAAACGAATGTTGGTGTTGCTAGAAAACCATGTGTTTTCGGCAAATCCCAACATAGGGTGTAGGAGGCCAAGCAAGGTAAATGTGTTTTTATTTGTAATATTTATTTTTGTTTTTTAAATTTTTATTTTTTTAGAGTTTTTTAATTTTGGTTGGCCCTTGTGCGAATGGACAAAGTCCATATGGACTCTACGCAAAGTCTATATGGACTATAATAATCCAACAGAGTCCATACGGACTCTGTGTGAATGGAAGGAGTCCATATGGACTCTCTCTATTCACACAGAGTGCCAAGTGGAATCTGTCTGAATGGAAAGAGTTCATATGGCACTTTTTCCGATTGGTGGAGTCCATTTGGATTCTACATAGAGTCCATATGGATTTTTTCCACTCGCACAGAGTGTCATATGGACTCTGTCCATTCATACAAATTCCATATGGCACTCTATGAATGGACATAGTTCATATGGACTATGTCCATTCGCAGAGTGCCATATGGACTCTGTCCAAAGTCCATATGGACTCTGCGTAGAGTCCATAGACTATGTCTATTCGCAGAGTACCATATGGACTTTGTCTAGAGTCCATATGGACTCTTTCTGAATTGATAGAGTCCATATGGACTCTTTCTGAATTGATAGAGTCCATATGGACTCTTTCTGAATTGATAGAGTCCATATGGACTCTATCCAAATGGACATAGTCCATATGGAATTTATCTGAATGGACAAACTACATATATAGTATGTGCCATTTTCATAGAGTGTCAAATGTCTAGAACATTTTCAGTGAACTGCCCAACTTCTCCAATCCTTTTACCTCTATCATTTAACTTCACATATTTTTAATTTCCATGAGATGTTTTTTGAAATATACAAATTATTTGTTATATTAAGTGTCCATTGATAATGAATATTTTTTCTGTCATTCAAAGTGAACGTTGGTGGTTGGTGAACATTGGATTCGATGGAAAGTCAAGTGTTGGAGGAAAATCAAGGCATAGGGCATAGGGCACCAGGTCGGGTAAATGGGTTTTTGTTCTTAATATTGTTTTTGTTTTCTAAATTTTAATTTTGTCAGTGGTTTTTTAATTTTGGTTGGCCTTTATGCGATTAGGACAACCAAAATTAAAAAATGCTGACAAAATTAAAATTTAAACAATAATAACAATATTAAGAACAAAAACTCATTTACATGGCTTGGTCGCCTACATCCTATGCTCGAATTTTCCTCCAATGCCTTCAATTTGCAGAGAGTGCCATATGGACTCTATGTGAAGGGACATTGCCTATATGGACCATGTACTATTCACACAAAATTCCATATGGACTAGATGTATGAATGGCCAAATACCATATGGAAATCTAGGCGAAGCGCAAAGTCCATATGGAATCTATGCGCAGAGTCCATATGGACTATATGACATTCGCACAAAGCGCCGAATGTCTGCAAGATTTTTCATTGAAATGCCCAACGTCTGCAATATTTTTACCTGTATAGTTTAACTTCACACATTTTTCATTTCCACGAGATTTATTTTGAAATATACAAATGATTTATTATATTAATTTTTATTCTATAAAGAATATTTTTTCTTGATATGCGAGTTTTCAGAATAAATCATTATTTTAAATAGTAAATTGTGTACATTATAATGTTGCAATTCTTCACATAAAATCATTTTATTATTGAAAATATATATTCAGCAAATCAAAAAAATTCCATATATTTTATTAATATTATAAAACATATAAAAATTAAATTAAATATTAATATAATATACATTATTCTTTCTATTAATATTGCAGAAGAAAAGGAGTATACACATTAACTATTTTATATTAGTTTGAAAGCATTTAGTTAAAGTATTTTCATGATTAGATTCCAGTAGTTGGTTGGATGGTTGGACTAGTTTGCATTTCATTGTAATATTTTCAATTTCTTTAAAAATGTTGCTAAATTAGAATGTTATCCCTTGTTATGTGTCTTAAAGTTTGGTCATTTAAGATAACTTTGCATTCATTTTGTTGTTTATCCTTAACACCTATTGCAATCTCATTACTAATATTCTTGCTTTTGTTGTCTCTACCTTGTGTACTTTCAAGTTCTAACTTGTTAGAATGACCAATTATTTTTAAACACTCACAAAACATCCATATGACTATTATTATAATGCAAATTTATCACTTCAATTGATTTTCAACCAACATCATCATAAAGATTAATTATGATTCTTTGGATAGTGTCACTTCCATTAGTGAACATAGTCAATTATAGTCAACAATGGTCATCAAATTAATCAATCATGGAAATTTTAGTCAATATAGTCAACATAGCTAACATCACACTTTGTTAACTATATTGAATTTTTAAGTATTAATAAGTATTTCGAATTTTTTATGTAATTTAATGGTGAAGGTTTAACATGAACTAGATGTAATTATTTTTCAAGGTGATGAATCTTGGGGGTTCAGGGATGGGTCAAGGGTATGGGGGTTAGGAGGAGGAGTGTCAAAACCCTAGCACTTTTCACCCAATCTATTTCCTTGGAAATCTAAGGCATGCAAGATTTCCTTTCATAGGAATGAGTTGATCAACCACCTTAAGCTTACTTGCATGCAACGTATGCCTCTTCCCTTATAAAATGACCATACCTTATGTTAAACTACACTCCTTAGTACTTCAACAAGTTCATTATCACAAAGTTCCAATGTAATCTCAAGTTAACGAATTAAACACTTAGCTAATTAAATAAATGCAACATCAACATATCAACAACACAATATATGTGGGTCACACCCAAGCTAGGAACCTTTAAATTTATTACAAAGAAGATACAACCAAATATATTTATAGTCTAGTAAGTTTGGCTAACCACCAAGAGTCTATATTCAACCAATAGTTGAAGTCTCTTCTAGAGTTGTTGCTACACTACAAGTAGAGCTCCTCCAAAACAATCTTCAAGAATACCTCCTATAGCCTTGTTATTTCTCCAGGAAGAACTTCAACTATGAAGCATTTTTCTGTTCCTAGACGATTTCCACTTCTATGTTGAGATTCTACCCTAGAGGGATCCAAACTACCTTTCCAGCCAAAATTTATTGTAAACTCTCACCACTCAAAACTACCAACCATCAAATCTTAATTCAATTTCAACTCCACCTTGAGACCAAATCTACCACCTTAATTTACTTGATTTACTTGTCTTCAATAAATTTCTCTAAGTAATAAAAATGAACCACAAATGTCTTTGGATTTTTGAAACATGTTTGATTCCTTGAAGAGGAGACATTTTTTAAACTTTAGTAAGTGAAACAAAAGTTTCCTCATATATTGGAGAGATCCCAAAATACTATTCTTTAGTTAATAACTTGAACACAACAAGGACCTCCACTTTTGCAACCAATATATTATGAATTGGCGTTGTTTCCCCAAGAGGAATATTGATCAATTCAATAGCATACTTTGGGTTTTCATTAGGCCCTACACACATTTGTTTTTCATCATTCCTTTTGTATCCTTTAGAGAACTATAACAAACCTTCCTATGGTATTGCTTGTCATGATCAATTTGTATTGTATAAACATTGTTTCACTATATTTAGACCTAACCTACCTTAGTTTTCATGGCACTCTATTAAAATATCCTCATCTCCCCTAATTAGGTTTCTTGGTTGTGATTCCATTTAATCCTTAGGAATACCTTGACTACTGTTTACACACAAATACATGTATCAATTCAATATTAGGATGGAAATAAACACACATGCACAACAACTGCCCCAAATCATTACAACAAATATTTAACAACATGCATGTTTTACACAATGATTTTGATCAAATTATACAATTAATCATTCAAACACACAATTCTCAAATTATTAGTTTGTTAAATAGAAGAAAATATCAAAATACTTTAAAAAGTCCTCTACATATATATAATTAGAATTCCTTCTAGTTATGTCATCTTTTTGATACTCATAATGTTATATCCATACATTTGGCATGGTTTCCTCTTAATTTACACAATAGAGGCTAAATTATGGACTATATAGCATGCATTGATGGATGACACGACCTTAGAAATCTATACATAATTCCTATACAACCCAAAATATATATCTTGAACATAATCATTCACCAATTTATGCTCATAACATTTACTGAAATGAAAATACAATAATTAATTCTTATAACTTAAATATTTAAGATAAAAATACTTAGTTGTTATAGAACTTAAGGAAATATCTCCATGGTAACATTTTTCCTCCCAACCATAGGCACCAACTCATGTGTGTGACACCTCCAAGATGGGAATGAAGCAACAAGGGTGAATATGTTAGCTTGGGCACCCCCACATAACCCAAACCCTCTTTTCAATATAATATGGATTCCCTCCTTGAAGGATAGAGGTCCAAACAACTCAACCCATAACACTGGCCAAATAAGGAAAAATATATACTATGCTATATTAGTATGTTTCTTGAACCTATAAAGACATGTTTTTTTTAATCTTATTTTTATCTTCATTGAATAACTCCTTCATAAATCAACATAGGTAAAATCATATCCCTTTTATAAATGATTATATCCTTATCCTAAACTTGGTGATTTGTATCTTAGTCCTCATGATTGAAAAAACATAACTCTCCAAGCCTCACTTATTAGACTTGGCTAGCTAAGCCAAACTGAAAAATGCCATCCTTAAGTGCCTAAACACCATCATGCTCAACCAAGATTGAATGTTCCACCAAGAAAAGCACTATATTATAATCAATAGCCATACTTAACCTTCAACCTCTATGTCTCTAGTTAAGGTTTTTGATCCATCTAACTTGAACATGCCTTTTTCGAAGTAATATCACATTCCACCTTTGTCAAACAAATTGACTGTAGATCTCTTTAAGTCCAAACTTGGGCTAGGCTTGTAGATGTGGATGAAGAGTATAAGGAGAGTCTCAGTATTGTAGTAGTTAAAGTTTTTTTCTCATGTAAGAACAATTTATATGACTTGAATATGTCTTTTTTCTCCCTTCTAATCAAACATATTATTGGCCCCACATTCATTGGGTTTTTGTCTTCACTTTGAGCATATTGAGCGTATTAGTTAGTTTCTTAGATATTCCTATGCCTTTAAGTTATCTCATTCAAGCCACCCCATACTGATGAGAATACAATCCCAAATTTAGATGTCAGTTTCTTCAATATATTTCTATGATTTCAAGTTTTTAAAAATATATCAAGTATTTTCTCATTTATTTGTTGTTTTCTTCGATTTATACTTTTATGCCTTGAAGTTACGTTATAACTTATGTTTTTGTTTATTTTTATTTTTATTAAATACAAACTTATGCCTTTAATTTGTTCTTTGGTTTATTCCACCCCATACTTGTGAGAATAAACTAACACATTTATTTGTAACTTTGTTTAATATATGTCTATGCCTTGAACTTGCTCATACCTTATGTTTTCATTTTCTTGTCCAAATTTTGAAAGGATGGATCGAGGTGATTCGTTGGGATGCAAGTATCCAAATATGCCTTGCAAACATTTCAGGTTATTGAATGAAGGAATAAGAGGGAACCCTAGTTCAATAGAGAAACATAGGTCATTAAAGACCCTTATTTCATCAAGGTGTCATAGTCAAGTAGGGGGAGCTAGTGATAGAAGGAAGTCTAGTGGAAGGAGGAAATTATCAAATGAATCATTTAATAGAGAATCGGGATAGAGTTCTCAAGATACAGTTGGATATTCAACTTGTTTAAAGTGGTTGAACATAAATACCCCCACTCCATAGAATATAGAGACCCAACACATCAACAACATATGTTTGGTAAATTGCTTCTATTTTTTTATTTACTTATTATTTTTTTGTGTCTATTTTTAATATGTTTTTATGTTTTTTAATGTTTTTTGTTCAATGTTGTGAATCTTTTAATTTTTTTATTTGTGTAGAGGATCGGTTTTACCAGGGGATCGATAATGATAGAGAGAGTGAAAATCATTTAGAGTCCAATGTTCATGTAGAGGGTGAAGGTGGATCAAGGAAACATTATCAAGAAAATGAAGATTACACCCCTACGACCACCTATCCCTCTGATGTTGGGGAAGATCTTTATTTTGAAGGAAATTTTGAAGCAATTATGCTCCAATGATGTTCATCCCATCATGCTAAGCTAGAGAATGATCTTAGGCATATGGAACTCCCTGCAGAGAGCAAGCAAAGCCTGGAGATCGTTTTGCATTATTTGAAAAAAATTATTAATGTATACTGGAACCTTGGGCCAATGTTTCATACATTCATAGATTTGATGAGGAGACAAAAGTTAGAGGTGATGGGCCCTAATAAATGGGAAGTATTAAAAAATGGAGTTTCAAAATAGGAGGCAATTTCAATGTTCAATTTCAAGGAAGGTCCAAAGCAACTGATGTTAAAGGTGAAGTATTTCAAGCACCCTAACATTGCAGGACATATTTATAAAATATTATTGGCAACATATGGGAGGTTTTCATGGAATGATGAGGTACCAATTTAGTTTTCTACACTTTTCTATGTGGCATTTTTTTGGGCATGCACCCCGATTATACCATCCTACCATATCGATATTATGGGGTTGGTAAAGGTCGAATATATAATTGGAAAGGGGCATATCGAGATACATCATTGTTGACTCCTCCACCACCATTGGTATATGACCCAACAAGGGAATTTTCTTCACAGGAAGAGATGCAATTTACATCACAAGTTAGGAAGTAAGCAAGGAATGAAATGAGAGATAATTTAGAATCTGTTTTGTATGGTATTGACATTGGCTTGAATCGACAGAGGGAACAATACACTACACAAGAGAGTTATGGGCTTATGAAAACATTTGTCGAAATGGATGGAAAGAGTTAATTAGGAATGAGGAATGAGGCCTTGGATCGATATGTGTTTTAGTTTGTAAAATTTTCATGCATTCGGGGATAGTTTTCTTCATATTAGATCTAGATACATATCATTTCATTGTTATAAATAATTGATGGGTTACATGTTCATTAATCATATTTTGGTCAATTGTTTAATGATTCCTCATTAAATAAGGGACTTGATTCATTGTCTTTAAATTTGGATGCAATGAATCAGGTATGTTTTTAAAAATATCTATATCTACACTTTAGTTGTATAATTTCCATATTGTGTTGAATAATCAATACAACAAATTTATATATCTCCATTAATGTGAACACATTTCTCTAAAATTTAAAGTCGCTTCATTCACAGATTCTCTTTCCATCTCCCAAAACATTTACAATTTTATCTTAGTTGTCATCACAAATGTTGGGGGAATTTCAAGAGGGGGATGATATTGAGTTTGGCACATCATAGGCATTGCATTTTTTGAAGTTTAAAACTATGATTTCAAGTGTCAATAATTTAATTTTAGTTGATCAAATATTATTTAAAAATGTTATTTATGTAAGTAGATTCCTTTATGGACATATGAAAATTTCGAATGTGTTATAGGACAACTTGGATAAGAGAGTATAATACAGAGTTCCTAAGAAGGATGTGTCCATACTAGACAAGGATGCATCCATACATGATGATGCATAGGTCATGTATATGTACATTGAATTTGTAAGTTCTAGTGTGTTTTTATGAGGACTTTATTATATACACATGAATGATTAAATTTATTTTTCTACTTTTTTGAAATTTTATGGGTTACATTATATAAATGTACATGATGAAGTGTCCTTGTATTTATTTCATCCGTGTAAATGGTCTAGAATAATATATTCTTGGGATTTAGAAATAACTATATGTATTATCCTTAATGAATTTGTCAGATATATTTTTTCCTTTTGAAAGATGTGCAAAACAACATTTTAGGTCCCCTTTTTCTTTCATTTTGAAAGATGTGAAAAACAAATTCAATGTCATTTTCCTACATTTATTTTTCAAAAAGAGTTCAATATTATTTTTAAAACCATGGCTTATTTGTAGTTGAAATTCACTAGTAGAAAAACTGAAGTTTTGGTTGATCAAATAAATTCAATATCCTTCGCCTACATTTCTTTTTCAAAAAGTGTTCAACATTATTTTAAAAAACATGGCTTATTTGTAGTTGAAATACACTTGTAGCAAAACTAAAGTTTTGGTTGAACAAATATTCCTATTTTATCAAATATTCCTTGTATAATATTTAAATTAAGCATTTCTATTCATTGGAGGGTTAGTCAACCAGTCCCTATATACATTTACCATCATTTAAAATGGTATATCTTTGGGGAAAGAATGGAGAAGGTTCAACCACCCCTTATTTATTTGAGTATTGACTTAATATCTTCACTAATTTCTTACCAACCACAAAATAACTTTTCTAGACGTAAAAAGAATGGGGAATGTTCAAAGCACCCCTTATTTCTTTGAGTATTGTCTTGAACTCTTCACTAATTGCTTACCAACCACAGACTAAATTTTCTAGATTTAAAAATATTCTAGATACATTATCGTACTTACGTTTAGATCATGATGCATGCATTTTTGAAAGAGCATTTGATTATATTAGGACATCTATCCCACATATAAAAAAGGAAATATTTATCTTCTTAGAGGAATGGCGTAATATGGAGATTTTTTTTTTCTACATACAACAAAGTGAATTTCTTCTTGGGGTATTGTCAATATATTAACTTGTTTCTTACTAACCACCAACCAACATTCCTAGATTTATAAATCTGATGTACATGATCGTAGTAATGTGAAAATCTTAACTTGTTGCTTACTAACCACCAACCAACATTCCTAGATTTAAAATTATGTTGTACGTGATCTTATGTTTAGATCATGGTGCAAGAAATTGATTATATGAGAACATCTATTTCAAAATAGAAAGAGGAAAGATTTATCTTCTTGGAAGAACCCATCTTAATATGTCCATATTTTTTAACTTTCACAAAGAATGAAGTGAATTCCTTCTTGGGGTGTTGTCAAACTCTTAGGTAATTTTATACCAACCAAAACCAACATTTGTAGAGTTAAAAACATTGTCAGGTACATGATCTTATTTATGTTTAGATCATGATGAAGACACTTTTGAAAGATAAATTGATTATATGATAACATCTACATCCCAGTAGAAAGATTAAATATTTATGATCTTTGAAGAATGACTATTTATACATCTGTATTTGTGTTTTTTGCATACATCCAAGTGATTTCGTTCGTGGTGTATTATCTAACTTTGAACATTGATTCCTTACCAACTAGGCATAAGATTTTCTCTTTAAAAATATTTTGTATATGATCATACTTAGTTCACATTAATGTAGGCATTTTTGAAAGAGGATTTGATTATAATATGAGAACATCTCAACCATAGTAGAAAATTAAATATTTATTCTTTTAGAAGATGTCATAAAATGGAGAGTAGAATCAAAAGAGAGCAATAATCTTAGATCCATGGAACTCTGGTTCGGTATGTTATTCTTGCTCATGGTTGGGTATGTTATTCTTGATTGAATCACTTATTTCATATTTATATCTTTATTATTTTAGACAAGTATATACTAATGTGTATTATTGGTTTTTCTTCCTTGTTATAGTAATGTATGTGCATGGAGCATGAAAGAGAGCATGAATGTGTGAGGATGCACTCCATCACCTTTGGTATGCCAATATTTCTTGAGTTGGTTTATTTTATTTATATAAATATTATTTTAAACAAGTTTGCACTTTAAGTTAAACAAGTATATATTTTATTTAAGCTAAGTATTGGCCATGATTATAAACTAGGCTTGTGATATTTGTGTTGGATATTCTTATTAGTAATTTGAAATTCTTTTCCTTTGTAGGGGGATGTTGACAGTGTGATTGATAGGATCTGGTAGAAGAAATTCGAAGTTGGTCAATGATTTTTTCAATATGGCCAAGATGTCATATTTGAATTTGAAAAGAATGTGTAGACCTTATTAAATTGCTCTATGGCAATATACATTTATGAAGAAAAACTCTTAAACTCTCTTAAATTCTATTATTATTAATTTTGTTATTAGATGAAGTTGAATTTCCTATAGAAGTAATTTATGTGTTTCTACCATTTATTCATCTATTTGAATTTTTATTTTTTGGTTTAAAACTCTCAAAATACTCATTTTATAGCTAGTTGTCTGCAATGAATTTAAATCAGTATTTGAATAATTCAATGGAAATTTTATATATAATATTAGTTGTGGGATACTAAATAATCCATGTAAGAATATATAATATATTCACTTGTATATTAAAAAAATGAATTTTATCTTATAAAAATTTTATAAATTTACAAATTACTACTAAATCAAAGACTCTATCTAAACTCTTATAGGGGACTTTTTGTTTTAATTTATGTTCTTAATATTTTTTTAGGTGAATGCATTGATGACTCTTATAGGGAACTTTCTATTTTAACTTATGTTGTTAATAGTTTTGGAGTGAATTCATTAATGATGTAGTTATTTAACTAGAAATTATTACTATTATAATATTTGTGTTAAGTGGACCAACCCCAATTGGCCTTCATAAGAATCAAGCAACGTTCTCCCTACAAACTACTCTTAAAAAATAACACTTAAAAGAAAAACCTAGAAAACAAAATAATCAAGTGCACAAGAAAGATAGTGTAACTAAATTAATACAAAAGGTCAAAAGACTAATTGTTATGAAAATTTATATCCTTAATTGGAACCAATCATATAAATACATACATGCATACAACATTGATGAACAGGGATGATTTTAAGGATGGAAATTTATTTTAAAATATAGAAACCTTGGGGAATCTTACTAATCCTTCATATGCCAACTATAAATGTTTCGTGATATTTTTGTAAAAATATTCAAAATTCTAAGGATTTTATATAGTTTGTATAAAATTTTGGCGATTTTTAAGGTAAAATAATTTTGTCCTATAGAATTTGGGCGAATCATTTTTAAAATAACGAATCTCGTTTTTGGAAAAACCATGGAAAATTAGCCCATGAGCGAAAGTTAACCCCTAAAATCATCTATGTTGATGAACCTAGGAGGTTTGAGAAGATGTAGGTTCTTGCCTTTGATATATTGAAATAATTAAATTCTTATACGGCACAAGTTTTATTTTAATTTATGTTGTTAATAGTTTTGAGGTGTTTGCATTAATGATTTAAAGATACATGTGCATAAAACATTGATGAACCTAGGAGGTTTGAGAATATGCAGGTTAGGTTATTGCTTTTGATATCTTGAAATAATTAAATTCGTGTAGGGAACTTTTTGTTTTAATTTATGTTGTTAATAGTTTTGAGGTGAATTCATTAATGAGTTAGTTATTTATTTAGCATGTATTATGATTATAAAAAATTTCTTAAGTGGACCAACACTAGCTGGCCTTCATAATAATCAAGCAATGTTCTGTGATGCTTATTTGATTTTGTGTGTAACTATTCTTTGGTTTATTCTTTCTCATCTTAATGTCATCATTTTTTTAATGATGGGAGACCCAACGGTATTGGGTACTTGATAGTTTCATTTTATCATTTATTTTGAGATATATATACAACTTAAAAATATTCTCCTCATTAATTTTCCATGGCTCTCCCACATAGATAGGATATAATTAACCTCAAACCTTTTATTTCTCTTATATTTCAATGGCAACAACCAAAGGAGGGAGACTAGGAAACTTCCACCTTTGCTTCTCCTCATTGATTTTCGATGGCTCTCCCACATAGGTAGGTTATATCTTTTTATATTTTTACAACCATTTTCACTCTAGACTGTCTCAAAGGATGTATTAAAGGGAGAGTGGGTGTCGTTGTTAGGAAATCCAGTCACCTACTTTTTCCTCTTTCTATGTTGAAATATACCTTTTTCGTTAGGACATAAGAAAAACCTTATGAAACTCCTTCATACTAGTTACAGTCTCAATAATGCAACTCATCCTAAAATATGAGAGAACTCGGAAATCAAGAAAAGTTCAATTTGAAATATAATAATATCATTGGAATGATTCATCGATAAATAGGTGAAACTTAACTAAGATTTGATATTTCAATATATGTATCTTAAGCCCTAATATTGGCTCATTACCCCTTAATTGGGGCATATTAGATTAGTAATGTTATTTTATTTATGTCGGCTTTAGGCCATTAGTTGTAATTTAGATTAGTAATGTTATTTTATTT